>CAJUYH010006275.1:0-20629 GCA_910591685.1 Galerucella tenella | reverse complement strand
TTTTTTGCAAGAAAAATAAATAAAGCTAATTACCACAGAGAATGTGCGGGAACGATCGCTTCTATTTAAATTCCCTACACGTGCTTCGCGCACTTCTCTTCGGTCATTTAAAGCCTCTTCCTGCTCTACACTTGTCATAATCGGTGACATTGTTGGCTGCATATTATGTTCATTTAATTTGTGGGCAGCCAATCGTATAAATAGTCCAAACGATCGACTGCAAATGTCACATTTAAATTTTTTCGGTTCATGAGTTCGTATATGGTTCGATAGTGCACTTTGTTGCGTGCAGACCTTAATAATGAAAGAAATTCCAAAACGATTAGTCGTGTATTGACACGTATTTTCTTATGTATTTTGAATAAAGTGAAATTACTTTGCCACAGGTAGGACACGTGAGGGATTTTGGATGTTCCATAGAGTGCTCGTATTTTATTCCTTTCAATTTTTCTTGATCTTCTGTCATATTATCACTTGCCTCATAGTCCGTTAATTCTCTCAAAGCATTAGTTTCATGCAATTGTTGATGATCACGATACAATTCTTCATTTGAAAAGAATCTGAAAATGAAAAAAATTGTAAAATAAATTATTTCTGTTTATGAAAATGAAAAAGTGAATTGAAAGTTGAATGAAATGATGTGCTATATATATTACCGATTACACTGAAGACACCAGGTGCTAGTTGAAAGATCAACTGATCCAGCAAAATGATCACGTGATCGATGTTGCCGCAACATCTCCCAACTGACAAATGTACGATCACATTGATGACACTCCTTTACTGATTCATCAAAATCAAGATTTAATTTTAAATGATCTTTAGCCTCATGTTTTGCCAGCTCCTCAATTGTGTTAAATACAAGTGAACATTTACCACACGCATAGTTTCTTGCACAATAAAGTCGCACATGTTCAACAAGACCCTCTTTAGTTCCATAATAATTATTACATTGTGAACACCACCATTGAGAATTTAATTTCGTTTTTGGAACCAATTCTTGGCAATCATTAATAGTTAAGTTTCCTGTCAATACTTGCTCTAGAATACTGGTTTGTTTTTCATCATTTGTTTGTTCAGATTTTACATTGTTACTGTCATTCGTGTAATTAACTAATTCAGTATCACGTGATTCATTATTATTTTTCAAAAGTTCGTCGGCTAAACTTTGGTTCAAGTCATCTACATGTAAAATTAAATCTGCTTTGGTTGTAATATCGGAAGGTTCTTCTTTTATTTGAACTTCACATGATAATTCAGTTAATGAATCAACATTTAAATTCATTTGTACCTCTTTTGGATTTATGCCTAATGATGATATTATATTGTTTACAGGGATTGATGATGGTAATGGTACTAATGGTGGCGGTGCACGTTGCTTTATCACACACAATTGGACCTAAAAAATAGAAATAATTACTTAGGTTAAATTGATTGATTGGTAAGATAATAAAGTAATTTACCTGACACGGATCTGGAGAATTAAACATTGCATCCAAAAATATTTTAACGGAACTTGAACTTCTACTAGTTAGCAATTTTAAATGCATACTTTTGTATATATTGAGACAATAATCTCGAAATTCAAATACGTCGTCCAGTCTTGCAGCACAAAATTGACAAATTTGTTTTGGCAGTGGATCAGTTTTGTAAACCATTACAGGCAAACAGTCTCGCAGTTTTTGTGGTATACGTCGTCTCAAACCTTCCTCACCAAATATTGGTAGCATTTCAATTTTTTCCTCGGAGCACAATCTACATGAATTTCCCCACATTCTTTCTGCATCCATTTTTTATATATATATATAATTTTTTTATCCTATATAAATAATTCTACGAATATATTGATGATATACTGTGTCTATAGATGCAATCGTAATATTATTGTAGGATGATTTTTCTATTCAACCGAATAAGGCAATTCGGTAATAATGAGGTTAGCCAATAATAACAATAACCCTAAATTTGTATGACGATCAAGTTTCATAACAGTACGATTCATTTTCTCACAATGATTCATCCACCACACTCACCAATGCTTTGTGAACGAATGCTTTGTTAATGGTTCGCACGCTAAGCGAGACTAAATTTTTTTTTCTGCTAACTTTCACTACTCTATAGTTTTACAAAAGATCATATTGTCCTACTGGTGATGAACCGTCTCCAACAATCACCACAATGTGTAACGACATCTGGGTGAATAGATGAACCGGTTCTCGCATTCGATGACCCACGCATTCGTCTAATTAAATGTCACATACATATAGCTGTATCAGTCTTGTTATCAGTATTTCCAAAAGAAAATCCGCAAAATACCAATATTATTTCGCTTAATCACACGAATTGTTCATTATCATATTTGTGTCGAGTATCATGTTTACAAATACAAATGCACAAAGTTCAAAACTATTTCTGAATTATTATGACAATTGCAATAAATTAATTGATCACATCTTATTGACATTTTTGCAATTGAAATGACGCTCTCTTATCGTTAATTTATCAAGTGATAATGTTTAGATTGATATTATACATCATACTCCAAGGTTCCAAGTATGGAATAACATGGATAACCAATGAAATTAGTGGATACTATTATGACTGAAAAGGCGAAAAGACAGTATGTGAGGGAGAGCCACGCGTCATTTGCCAGTACCTAACCTCTGATGAAATAGCTGTCTCCAAGTCGTCATTGGTATACCATAAGGTTTCACACAGAAACTCTCTTTGATCAGTTGCTATAAGTTTTTTATATGAGAAATTGAATTCGAATACATTTAAAAAAATGGAGAATGATGTGAAATTATTTCAATCCATTGGTTTAAGTGAACAAAAAGCGAGAGAAACACTGAAAAATGTTCAAGTAACAAAAAATTTAAAAGCCGCTATTGCAGAAGTAAGTATATTTGTGGACAATTTATTCATTAATTCGATAAAAGAATTAGTAAATTTTATAATTGTTTATTTGTGCGTTAGGCGACGAAATATGCTACTATTACTTGTGAATCAGGAATTTTATTGTATCACCTGGTATCGAAAATAAAGACACAAATTAATGACAAATTGGGATTTGTAGCTCAATATATTGCATTGAAAAAGCTGGATTCTACTCAACGAGTAGACGCGGCATTAAATTATTTATTGAACAATGTTAACAAAGATACTGATATCGCTGAGTTTGAAAAAGTCTGTGGCATCGGTGTTGTGGTTACGCGTGAACAAATTCAAGCCCAAATTGAGAAACTAATAAAAAAACATGCAGATGAAATTGAAGAAAAACGGTAATGAGCAATTTATAAAAATACTTTCAGTGCTCAAATTATTTATATTAATAATTTTTATTCAGCTATCGATTTAATGCTGGCCCGTTAATGCAAGATGTAAGAAAAACTCTTCAGTGGGCTGATGGTAAAGTAATTAAAAGTGAATTTGACGAGCAACTATTAAAGTTATTGGGGCCAAAAACTGATGCTGATTTGGCTCCCGCGCCAAAAGTGCAGAAGCAGCCGAAACCAAAGGCGGAGGTGCAGGAAAAAATTGTGAAAAAAGGTGAAACTCACGTATGAAACACCTGATAATATATCCTTAATTATTTATTTGACATAATGAATTTGCAGAAGCCAATGCAGTTGACGAGACCGAATCTAAAGATTCAGCCAAGACTATAAGTGAATTAATGAAGACAAAGGTACATTTTCATAAAGCCGGTGAAAATTATAAAGCCGACGGTTACGTTGTAACAGCGTTAACTCACAAATTGTTAGCTGAACATTTGAAAATAACTGGTGGTGTAGTGAGAACGCGTTTCCCACCTGAGCCTAATGGAATTCTTCATATTGGACATGCCAAGGCGATAAATATCAATTTTGGGTATGTGAAAGATTATTAAAAAAATTTTTACAACTGAAATAAATTCTTTATACAACCTCGAAATGATATTTTTCATCAAGATATGCGGCAGCACACGACGGAATTTGTTATCTACGTTACGATGACACAAATCCGGAGAAGGAAGAGGAAAAATTTTTCACGGGTATTCGAGAAATGGTGGAATGGCTCGGCTACAAACCTGCTGCCATAACACACTCATCTGACAACTTCCAACAATTGTACGAATGGGCAGTAAAATTAATTAAAATAGGTCACGCTTATGTTTGTCATCAAAAGAGTGAGGAGATGAAAGGATTCAATCCACCACCCAGTCCATGGCGTGAACGTCCAATATCCGAGAACGTCCAGCTCTTTGAAGACATGAAAAATGGAATGTTGGATGAGGGTGAAGCCACATTGCGGATGAAATTAACACTTGAGGAAGGCAAACAAGATCCAGTTGCATATCGAATAAAATACGCAGCCCATCATCGAACTGGTGATCAATGGTGTATCTATCCAACTTATGATTTTACTCATTGTCTTTGTGATAGCATTGAAAATATTACGCATTCTCTTTGCACAAAAGAATTTCAAACACGAAGATCATCTTATTATTGGCTCTGCAACGTTCTAGAAGTCTATTGTCCAGTCCAATGGGAATACGGTCGACTTAACGTCAGTTACACAGTTGTATCCAAGCGAAAAATAGCCAAACTCATCGATGAGGGGATTGTTTCTGATTGGGATGATCCAAGATTATTTACGCTAACGGCATTGCGTAGACGTGGCTTTCCACCTGAAGCAATTAATAATTTTTGTGCACAAATGGGAGTAACTGGCGCCCAATCCACTGTTCATCCAGCAACAATAGAGGCGGCTGTTCGTGATGTCTTAAATGTAACTGCACCGCGACACATGGTTGTTATTGATCCACTTAAAATAACAATTGCTAACTTTTTGGATAAAACTCCTACGAAAATTGATGTGGCTGATTTTCCAAATGAACCGTCACGAGGCCAGCATTCAGTGGCATTTGATGAAATTGTTTATATTGAAGCTTCTGATTTCAAGGAGATGGATGAAAGAGGTTTCCGTCGATTAACACCGAAACAAAGTGTTGGTTTGAAATATGCCGGTGTTGTTTTAACATTTCAGCGTGTCGAAAAAGACGCTGACGGCAAAATAACGGGTTTGATAGTTAGACAAGAACCAGTGTCGGAGAAAAATAAACCCAAAGCATTCATACATTGGGTTGCAAAACCTAAATTAGTATCGATTCGTTTGTACGAGAGATTATTTAATCATAAAAATCCGGAAGACATTAACGAAGTTCCTAATGGTTATCTTCATGATATTAATCCCGTGAGTAAGAGAGAAGTCGTTGGATATGTCGACGCCAGCTTAGCATCCATCACTAAACCGTTTACTCAATACCAATTCGAGCGTATTGGTTTCTTTTCCGTGGATCCTGATACTAGACCAGGCAAAGTAAGTGTTTGCAATAGCACAAAGTGATATATTATATTTATATCTTTCATATTTGAAATAAATACATTATTTCATTTTACAGTTGGTGTTTAATAGAACTGTCACACTAAAGGAAGATGCAGGAAAGGCATGATTTATGATTTTTTCAAATGATACTGATATTTTTGATTGTATAATGTTTTTCAACTTTGAATAAAATTGATTGTCCAATTGCATTTATTAATACATTGATAATAAATACATATTTATTGCTACTAATTCATCATGCAAGATTCATAAGTGGGCACCATGTATTTAATATTGATGAATGCGTCCTCGCCACCGTACATTTCCAATATCTCCAGAGTTTCTTGAATCAAATCTGCGGGATTTTCACCTCTCTGTTGAGAATAATCAATTCCCTCACCAAGATTTACTGCGGGCATAGATGAGAATGGGCAGAATGCTATCGTATTCAAGCCAAAATACTATTAAAATTTATTTTAATAATTACCATTTCGGTCCTTTAATAAGTTAGGGATAGGTAAAATTTGTCTAAAGTACGGTACCAATGATTCACCCACACAATCAGCAGATCTAACGAGTCGCTGCAATGCCCGCATTGTTGTACAAATTATTTCTGGTACCTTTGTGTTCAATGCATCTAAAAGGGGGAGGGCGTGAAAATCAATTTTGATTATCTTATAGAGAGTATTAATATTGCTATATAAGTAAATATGTGATTATTACTTTTAATTGGTATAATTAATTGTGGAACGACTGGTAATATTTTTGCCCCACCATGCTCCAACATGTCCGATATTCCTTGTTCAACTAAAAATTTATATGGATGTTCAGTTTCTGTTAAACCATTGAAAAACATTGGTAAATAATGATGAAAATCCAGCTCTTCAATATCAACTTTCCATGTTATTGATGAGGCATTATCACTTTCCATTGCTATTGGAAATAAACCGCGTTCATAAAACTTCCGAAAGTTTGATGGTTTCGGTCGGATTGGTTTGTATAAACTGCATTTAGGTGGATGTGCTACAATCGTATTATCCTAAAATATATTTTGACAGTATTGTGATAATAAATCGATTGCTATCATACAGTTTAATGAATTGACGCTTAATATATATAGATATTGTATAACATTTTCATACCTGGAGTGCTTGTATTGTAAAAGCAGGAACAACACGTGGCTTTTTGTTATATTTTGGATTATTTTTTCGAATTTCTGCCCAAAATTCTTTTTGGTTCACCATCACGATTGTATGTATATGAGATAATGCAAAAAATTTGAATCAAGGAGAGGGAATGTACTGAATGGTTTTGTTTTTTTTTATTTTTTCTTGTTTCGCACCGTTATATATAAATTTTTGTATCACGACAATATTTATATCTAACCGGAATGACGATATATTGCATATTATTATTGAATTTAGGACAAACAAAACTGTAAACACCATAGCAACGTGTGTGGCATCAATATTTTTCATTAATAAACATATATTCACATATACATTATCGCTGTATGATACATATTTACAAGATAATATAATAATAATAAAACAAATAAATAAACGCGGCAAATATTAAGATTATTCAGTCGCTGTGGAAGACATGATATTTTGCATTATCAAATACCAATTCTCGCTGTATTGGTTCATCCTTATCATTTTTATGGAGCAATTTGAAAATTCCCGTACCTACTGGTACTGGCATACCCATAATTATCGACTCAGAAACACCACAAATAACATCTTTTTGACCATAAAATGCAGCGTCAAACAAATGATCTGCTGTCTTTTCAAATGACGCTAAATTCAAAACGGACTCCTTCATTTTGGCCAAGCCTTGCCGTGTTATGCCGAGAACTTCACCTCTACTAGTCATCAAATCTGCTACTAACATAGCATGCCTACGATCAATACTCATTCCATGATTTTCCATTACAAATTTAATTTCCCTCATGATGGTTGCGCGTGCCGCTTCAATACCCAACGTTTTAAATACCTCAATGGTGTTATTCGAAGTTGTTTTATGACCTAAAACACCGGGAGTCGCCATAACTTCACGCATGTTGTCACCCTCAACGTAAAGCTTGTATTTTTTTGTGCCCGATGATTCATCATTTTGTATAACAGCTCTTGCCACCGTGGGAAGACCTTTAATAACAACATTGGGCACAACCTCTTTCAAAACACTCAATCCATGGTTCAAACTATATTTTTGACTATTTGGATGAACTGTGAGTATTGAATCACTACGTACATTAACGTCTTTCGGATTTAATTTCAATTTCGATGTACACAATGAATATCGTATGGAATGAATGTCGACTTCCAATTTCAATAATTTAATTCGATCGGTGTCCAATTTGATAAGCAGGAAACAATCGTCGGGTAGATATACTTCTTCAAGATATTCTGTAACTTCGCCCAATGTTGTCTTTTCAATTCTGCCTTTTACAAGACGTGCAAATTCGGCATCCGCGTCGTTTTCCAATGCTGTTGCTATTATGGGTGTACTAATTTTTGGATTAGCATTAATTATTTCTTTAATACGTGGTACCCCCAAGGTAATATTCATCGACGCCACGCCAGCAAAATGAAAAGTTTTTAGAGTCATTTGTGTACCAGGTTCGCCGATACTCTGTGCGGCCAACGCACCCACCGCTGTACCCGGTTCAATTTTTGCTCTCATAAACTTTTCTTTACACGTATGAATAAATTCCACCAATTGTGATACCGTTACACGTTGCAATTTCTTTGTAATGGCTGAGTCTATCCGTAATTTACATATTTCCGTGATGGATTTTGCTATGCCTTTCATAAACTTGGTTAATTCTTCTTTAAATTCATCACTAAAACATGAATATTCCTCTGTCTTCAATAATTCATTCATTGCTGTCATTAATTTTGCACCGTCCAATGGAGCTTCATTTTTATATGGTGATTTGGCACGTACATCATCAAATGTTCTTTCATAATTCACAGGACAATCTTTTCCCTCCATGTAAGCTGGATCCAATCCATCGCCGCCGTATAATATTTGTACAATATCCCCAACAGAATTTCTCACCGTCATATCATAATGCAAACATAAATCCTCTAAACTCTTTACCAGTCTACGTTGCATGTATCCAGTCTCAGCGGTTTTTACTGCAGTATCAACAAGACCTTCACGACCACTTATTGTGTGAAAAAAAAATTCTGTTGGTGTTAATCCGGAATAAAATGAATTTTCAATAAATCCTTTGGCCTCTGGTGTTTTTGAATGACGTTCAAAGTGTGGTAATGTACGATCCTCAAAGCCATTTGGTACACGATGACCACTAATGACCTGTTGACCGACACAAGCAATCATTTGTGAGATATTAATAAAACTTCCTTTGCTGCCACATGTCGCCATTATCAATGGGCTGTTACTTGGATGAAGTTCTTCCTTACAAACTTTACCTGTATGACCACGAATCGCTGACAATTCACCGATCATCATTGATTCAAGTGTTTCCTCTGGTGAACAACCAGGTTGACATTCCAAACGTCCATCTTCCATTTTACGAATGTATTCCTCACATTTAGCGTAACCAGCGTCAAGTAATTGTTGCTTTGATCGCAATAAATTGTTACTGGGAGCTACATCACCAATACCAATTGAAAAGCCACGATTCATGAGAAAATAACTTGCGATTTTTCCCAATCTCCACATAGCCGTTGTTGCAGCGTCTTCGCCCCAATCACATAGAAGCACATAGAAAATATTTTGTTTTGATCCAGAACCAAGTGTAGATTTATCCATTACACCACATAATAATTCGGAATTTCGGATTATTACAACTAAATCTTTAGCGGAAAATTCATTAATATCCGAGTCATCTGATTTTGATTTTGCTTTTAGATTAGCTAATATTTTACACGATTTATTCGGTCGCAATATTAATCCGAATATTTGCTTACCAGTCCACAATGGATATGGTTTCAAAATTGCTGGTGTAGGTAGGTCAATAGTCATATTGGCGTCGGAGTCAGCGAGAAGACAACTGGCTAATTGACAAGCCTGACCTTTATTAAGAAAATTATCTTTTTGCGTGAGTAAATAAGCGCCGGTTATAAAATCTTGTGTTGCAGCAATTAATAATTCGCCATTACGTGGTGTTACGAGATTCGATTTGTTTCCCATGAGAATGAGAGCTTCAGCTCGCGCCTCTTCAGTTTGTGGCAAATGTAAATTCATTTCATCACCATCAAAATCCGCATTGTACGGTGTACAAACACATTCATTGAACCTGAAAGTTCTGTGCTCCAATACCTTTGCTTTGTGTGCCATAATACTTAATTTGTGAAGTGACGGTTGACGATTAAACAGTACTACATCGTCATCACGCAGATGTCGTTCGACAATATCGCCATATTGTAAATCTTGTGCCATTTTATTTCGATTTCCGTATCGAAGATATTTCTTAAATTGTGTTTTACCTTGTTGAACAAAATTAGCACCAGGGTGAACGTCCGGGCCATTTGTTACCAATTTTCGCATCAATTCGATATTGGAGGAGTTAACACGCTCGGGATATGTGAGAATTTTCGCCACATGAATTGGAACACCAACTTGTTCAATACGTAAATTTGGATCCGGTGAAATTACAGTTCGACTGGAGAAATCGACACGTTTTCCAGATAAGTTTCCACGGAAACGACCCTGCTTACCTTTTAATCGTTGAACCAATCCACGTCCGGATTTTTTCTTCGGCTGCAATAAACACAAAAATAATTTAATTGATATTAATTCTATTCGTCACTGGGAATCATTTTCCAATCAGTTACCAGCATATTTAGTGGAACGCCAGACATCTCGCTGTTGATATAAAGTGCACAATGTAACTGTAGATACTCCCAATCGTCATTGTACATTTGAATTTTTACGCCTCTCTGTCGATGGGTTTGAATGGCAATATTGACAAGCAATATTTCTGATATCTTCATTGTTAAACTGTCTTCGTTTGTACCAGATTTCAAATCCGATACAACACTGGGTCTTATACAAATTGGTGGTACGGGTACGCGCGTTAGTATCAAATCTTTTGGTAATGCACAATTCGGATTCATGAGGAGTAAAGGTACGTCAGATGAAGGTATTTGTTCGAGAATACGTAGTACCTATTAGTATATAATAACAATTGTGTAGCTATTTATAATTTCCATGTAACATAATAAATAGGATTAATTATAAATTCAATTTACCTCGAGTGGCGTTAATACAGTTACTAGACCACTTTGAAGGGTACTTTCCAATTCTTTATTATTCTTCACTACATCAGTGAATTCGGCTAATTTTTCCTGGACAATGGGATCAGTTTTCTTTTTGGATCTGTATTTTTCATGGACAATTTTCAACATTCCAGATTTTTTTATTATTCCATTAAGCGCTTTGCAGTGTGGACACACCGATACTTTTTTGGCTTTGTCTAAAATTTGTTTTCTTAACGCTTTACGATTTAAATAACCCAAATTTGGATTCAGAACACGCGGCAAATAAGAATTTCTGTCTTTTTCAGATAGCATCACATGAGAACATTTCTGAAGAATATGAAATATTTTTCTTACTACTACATATAATATATTATCGAAATTTTATTACGAAATATGTAGTTGGAAATAAGAAAAACGCTTACTTTACAAATTGTTTGCAATATTGCTATAACTGATCTGAAATATCCAACGTGATAAACTGGCAGCTCTAAATCAATATATCCAAAATGCCCAATACATTCACTTAAAGATTTTCCACATGTCACGCATGGATTCATATTAGAACAAGTACCCTGAAATATTATTAGTATTGTTATTATTATTATTAGTAAATATACATTGACTGCTTTGCTATTATTATGTGAGAATCCAAATATTTACTCACCATTTTCTTATCCAAGGGGCCATGCGGTAAAGGTGTATGCTGACTATCCTGATTATAGAGATTTTTTGCCACAAGTTGAACATGAGCTTGTCGCCCAATATTGTGGCGACTGTCAACACCGAACGATACATGTGAGCTGAAACAATAACAAATTGTGATATTTACCGGCATTCTTGTTTCATCATTCATTAAGGCAATTCAGGAAAAACGATTATACACCATCAAATAGTTGATCACGTCGAATTTGTACCAAGTAATTAAATATCATTATCAGTTTTTCAGTTAAATACAGATATGAGAATTATTTGAGAGTAATATTATACATGCAAATAGAAAATAAAATACTTACATTTTCTTCGCAAGATCGGTTTCACGATATTGTTCTTTCACCATTTTGAGGTTATACGCGTTCGACAGGTCTGTCGCAAATTAACAGCTTATAATGAAATATAATTTAGCAGGTACAATATATATCCAAGAACATAAATAAATATAACTGGTATTTAATTATACCCAATGAGGAGTCAATGTTTTATTTTATACATGAAAATCGTCAGGCTATTGATTAAGATAGCACAGCAATAAACACGATTACTGTCTTCTTGCACGTGTATTTAAACGACACTCAGGAACTAACGTGGCGTTGTGATCGCCGCAGTGTCGTGTCATTTGAATTGGAGGATTTCTTCTATATATTGCTCACCTTGAAATTATGCGAATACGCCGAAATCGATATTCATTACCACATGTTCATTCCGTAATTGTTTGTTGTGTCGTTTTTTCCACCATGGTACTTAATACCATGAATTGTCTGTCGTAATTTGTATAATTTCATTGATCATGCCACGAGTGAGTGATGTTATTTTTATTTCCATTTAAATCATCGTCAGATACGTATGATATTTAGAGGCTAAGACAATTTTGATGAATAAATGTTTATATATAATGGATCATCATTATTGTTTTTTCACAGGATATTAGATCATATTTTTCAACTGCGAAAACAGCAGTAGAAACTGCAAAATCAACGAAAGTCAGCAAAAGGGCAATAATATCATCTTCTGACGAGGAAGGTTCAAGTAATTCAACGCAAAAACAGAAAGAGAAGGTTAGGAAGGTAAACACAACTTTTGTCGTAGTATTTGTCGGTGAATTTACGTATTGCTATCTTTTTCTTATCTTCGGTGCATTATTTTCAGTTATCAATCAAGAAGAAAGATGAAACACATGTTTTATCTGATTCAGACGATGATAAAACTCACAAAAGACCCAAAAATAAATTAAAAAGTCCTGCGAAAAAAGAGGACCTCAAGCCAGTCAGTATTGATAGTATATTTAAAAAGACGCCCATTCAACGAATTAATTCAAAACCAGTGCCAAAAAAATTGCAACAAGAAGAAGCATTGATTCACGATGATGATGATTTTGAAGCAACATTGAATCAATCAGACGTATCTGAAATAGAAGCTATGTATTCAGGAGGAGTGAAAAGAATTCAAATGAATGGTAAAAGAAAGAAAAAGACAAGTGATGAAGATACTCCACCCAAAAAATTGAAATTAAATGATGCTGTTAAGAAAATAAATGAAAATATCGATGAGAATCAAGATGGAAATGAAGAATCAAGAGACATTCAATCCCATGCAGAGAAAACAAAATTGAATATTGTTTTTGAGAAAACAAGGTCAGCAAAAAGAAGGCAATCTAATGACGGTGAAAAAGTGGATTTAATTGAGGAACATATCGCTAAAAAGAAACAAAATCTTGAGAAATATCAGGCATATTTACAAAGAGGTGGAGCAAGAAATCCTGGCTCGAAGCCGATACCGGAAGGGGCGGAAAATTGTTTGGCGGGTTTAAGTTTCGTCGTTACTGGTGTATTGGATTCAATCGAACGTGACGAAGCGGATCAATTAATAGAAAAATACGGCGGACGTGTTGTAAAGACGTTATCGAAAAAAACTGATTATATTATTGTGGGCGATCAAGCTGGTGAATCAAAACTTGCTAAAGCTCATAGTCTTAAGACTAAACAGATATCGGAAGATGAGTTATTTAATCTAATTCGTGCACGGCCAGCAGGAAAAGCCAGTCAAATTCTTCACGGTCGCAGTAAAAAGAAAGTGCCGTCACCATCCAAGTCCGATATCGAGGCTCCTCCGTCAAAATTATCTTCACCCGATCAAGAATCAGTTGAGACAAATAAACTACAGTCCACTGAGAAGTTTGGAAGTGATACAAAAAAATTTTCAGGGATAAATAATCCTACAACCAACGAGGAAAAACTCCCAACGCTTCCAAAAACAGATACAGAAACGAAATACTTGTCAACTGAAAGAATGAAAAATGATGAGCGAAACGATAATGGCGTTAAAGTTAAGTATATTGGTGAGGCTCAAGCTTTAGTCGAAAAATACAGACCAAAATCAATAAAAAACATAATAGGTCAACATGGCGATAAAAGTGCGGCAAATAAGTTTTACACATGGCTGCAAAATTGGCATAAAAATCAAAATGGGAAAATAACACACCCAAAGCCATCGCCATGGGCAAAAAATGACGATGGTTCATTCTTTAAAGCTAGTTTATTATCTGGACCACCTGGTGTGGGTAAAACAACCACAGTGCAAGTTGTTTGTAATGAATTGGGTTACGATCTATTAGAGTTCAATGCATCTGATACACGCAGCAAGCGATTGCTAAAAGAGGAGATTTCAGGCCTATTGTCAAACACCACAGTTAAAGGATATTTTTCAAATAAATCGGAAACAAAAACGTCAACTAAACACGTTCTATTGATGGATGAAGTTGACGGTATGGCAGGAAATGAAGATCGTGGTGGTCTACAAGAATTAATATCCCTCATAAAATCAACTGATATTCCAATTGTTTGTATATGCAACGATCGCAATAATCCGAAGATGCGGACTCTCTCCAATTATACATTCGATTTGCGTTTTCAAAAACCGCGAGTTGAACAAATCAGGGGCGCAATGAAATCGTTGTGTTGTAAGGAACATATCAGTATTGAAACGGCAGATTTGGATCGATTAATACAATCGACCAACCAAGACATAAGACAAGTAATCAATCATTTGGCCATGCTTGTCAATAATGGATCGATTAAAAACAACGAAAAAATTAATAACCGTTTGAATAAAGACTTAAAACTTGGGCCTTGGGATGTTGTCCGTAAAGTTTTTAGCGCAGAAGACCATAAAACAATGACTATGCACGATAAAAGTGATCTTTTTTTCCATGATTATAATATTGCTGGATTATTTGTTCAGGAAAACTATCTCAGTGTTATTCCAAAATGTCCAAAGTGAGTATTGAAATAGTTGTATCCATCTGTAACGATATATTATTGTGTTTATATACGTTGGCCAATTAATTCATTTCCCCTGTTTAGAAGCGAAATATTGGAAAGAGTTGCTGCAACTGCAGACAGTTTGGCTATGGGAGACCTTGTAGAAAATTCAATTCGTGGAAATGGCTCGTGGTCAATGTTACCAATACAAGCGTATTATTCATCAGTTATACCTGGGACTCTGATGTCAGGTTACATTGGAGGACAAATCAATTTTCCAGGATGGCTCGGACGTAATTCAAAACGGGGAAAATTCGATAGATTACTACAAGAAATTACAGTTCACACGCGTTTGGTAACTGGTGCAAGCAAGGAGGCTATTAACATCGATTATCTCAAACCATTGAAAGACGCAATTATACGACCGTTAGTATTAGACGGTAGTGAAGGTGTTGAGGTCGCGCTAAATGCTATGAATTATTATCATTTATTGAGGTAAGCTCATGAAAGATATTTAATGTTCGTCACATTGTGCAACCAAAATAAATTGTCCGTTTATTTTACCAGGGATGACTTGGATGCCCTTGTAGAAGTTTCTCTGTGGCCGGGTCAGCGCGATCCAATGCAATCGGTTGAAACGAAAGTGAAGGCTGCATTTACCAGAGCATATAATAAAAGTGCGGCTCCGACACCATTTTCTGTTAATGCGACAATGAAGAAAAAAGGTGGATTAGAGACACAGGATTCGGGTTTCGTTGATGAGTTCGGAAATGTTGGTGGAGAATCAGAGGAAGAAGAGGACACTTTGGATTGTGATCGAATGGTGAAGGTAATTTTCTCGTTGTTTATCCAATGACTCATGTTGAGCACCATTTGCTATGATTTTAATGATTATATTGATTCATTCATAGGCAAAAAAATCCGTGACAAGCAAAACCGCACCGTCGACAAGTGAAGACAAAGGATCGAGGAGTAGGGGTGGCGGTAGTAAAGCCACAACAAAACGCGGACGAGGTCGCGGACGTGGAAAATAAAATCATGAGTGTCCTTTGCATTTCAATTATATGTTGAATTACCTCAATGTAAAATTCATATTTGTAATTTTCAAAATACTTCCATTTTACATATTTTTTGTCGGAGTGACTTTATTTATTACATATTACACAAAATTATTTTCATGTTTACGATATAAAAGAAGAATGTTTAATTGTTCTTTTAATGTCAGTATATTTAGCGGATTATTTCAATGTGTTTGTTTAACAGTGATCTAAATTTTGAGAAAAAAGTATTGGAATGAGCAGTGTATTGTGAGTTAATCAATGCATTTATGGCATTGATGTTATTTGCACTTATACACTCACTTAAATAAATTCAACACATATTTCTTCAACATTTTCATGTTGACTTTCCTATATGTTTTTGGTGCAAGCTGGAATAATAATTAAATTGAAATATTTAATAATTAAAATTAAAATTAATTTTTTTAGCTAATGAAAAATATGAAGAAAAAAATTGAGATCGTAATTACATTTTGCGATACTTTTCCATCCAATGAATTCACCATTTTTTGCATTCTGTAATTGAAGCCAATTCATCAACGGTTTGAAATATTCTACTAGACCACTAGCATCCATACGTCTTTGGCCAGTTATTTTTTCCATGGAATCCTGCCAGGGTCTTGAAGATCCCAGTTCCAACATTGACCTTAAACACACATATACACAAATACACAACCATTTCTGCTTACTTAAAGTTATCGTTAAAAAAATTCATTAATTTTCTCTTATCGTCAATAAAGTACGACATTACTGGAATAATTTTCCAGCATTCTTATTTCCATAGATGTTGCATTGGCTCAGAAGTTTCCCAGTTGGATCTACTGGATTGTATTCACCCGCTTCAATGCAAAGTGCTTTATGAAATTGAAATTGTATGACAAAACTGATAAAATATCTGAGATATTCAACATTGGCAATAATGTGATATTTTGCGCCTGGATCAAAATCAGCTTCAGAACGTTCTACAGGTGGTGCAATTCCTTGATATTCTTCAGCGAGTGACCACCAATGGCAATTGTAAGTATCCGGAACAATATGGGATTGAAATACGCCCCATCGCCATTTATCCATCATGTATGCGAATGGTAGAAACGCAATTTTATCAAGGCCTTTTAGATATAAATGATTGATGATGGCATCACTATCCGTTTCTTCATCGCCGAGTAAACCAATTTCTTTGAGATGCTCCGGCGTTGAAGCACTCAGTGAAATTGTATCGCCTACAGCTTCATGGAATCCTGGATTCGCACCTTCTTTATAAACAGTTGGTTGAGTTTTATATTGTAGAAAATACTGAATATGACCCATTTCATGATGTGCCGTTAACAAATCTTCCATATTAATACGTGTACATTGTTTAATTCGAAAATCTTCACCGTCATAGAAGTCCCAGGCACTAGCATGACAAATAAGTTCAACGCCATTTGGTTTTTTCAATATGGAATTTCTCCAAAATGTCTCAGGCATCGCGCTCAAATTTAATGAGGTAAAAAAGTCCTCAGCAGCACGAAATATTTTTACTTCATTGTAACCCTGATTAATCATCGCTTCAGTAACATCTGGCAATTTTTTGCCAGGATATGGTGTGGAGAAGTCAGCTATGTTATTCCATGTTTGTGCCCACATGTTACCGAGCAGATGTGCTGGTATTGGCCCATCTTTCGATACGACACTATCACCATATTTATTGCGAAGTTGATGACGAACGTAAGCATGTAATTGCAAATAGAATGGTTTTACTTGCTGCCAAAGTGTTTCAATTTGATCGGTAAAATTTTCCGCCTCATATTCTTTCAACCAGAATGCCGCCATATCTGTATAATTATTCAACTGGGCAATTTCATTGCTCAATTCCACATATTTTATAAAATGATTTTTAACTTTTTTCCCAGATGCATCGCGCCAAGCTTTCCATGTGTGCTTTAATTCTTCTGGATCTCGGCTAGTCATCATAATTTCTGTTACTTCAGGTTCAAGTTCAAGATTGCACTGGGTCGGTGTTGTGAAATTACAGATTTTTGCTGTGGAATAGGTGCTCTCCATTTTACTGATGATTTCATTGTATTGTGTGTATTTCTGTGGACAAAGAAAAGCAAAAATGTAAATTGAATGACCAAATGAGTCAGTGTAAATTAATGCCCTTGCCGTTCTTGAAATTTATCATACCTCTTTGGGCAGTATTGTAGAACCGGGTGTAGATAATTTTTCGAATTGTCTCCGTATATTGTAATCATTGATATCGCGCCAATTGAAGGCATTTACTTTTTCATATGCTTGGTGATAATATTCAGCAAATTGTGCAGAGATATTCAATTGATTAGCGAGGTTTGTTTCAGTAATATTGGAGGCGTAAGCCCAACTAGCAATAGTTAATTTTTTATTCCATTTACTGAGATTCTGATCGAATTCATTCAGTAGCTCTCTCGCATTTTCTAAAACTTGTGGATCATCAAAACTTAATTCGTGTGTATTCTCAGTGGAACACGGTAATGATAAACTAATCAGTGCTCCGACCAAGGCTATGCAGACGGAAGCAAATGATCTGAAACAAATCGTAATTTCGAAAAAATTTGAATATTAAGTTTAATTATAAAACTTTGCTGCTCTACACATTTATAATTAATTTATATTTCTTATCAATCAAATTGATATGGGGATAGTAGTAATAGGTAACATTTTATTTCTCGCAATTAACTTTTAAGCGATTTATTCTTTTAATCGCCGATTTCGAATCATCAAATATGGCTCGAGATGAGAAAAAACTTACGTGAATAACATCTTTGTAAGAATACTATGTTCGTTAGCTCTCACCCAGCACAACTGATCTTTGACTGTTGTTGAACTTGGACTTATACCATAAGCGGCAGTCCCCCACTTCTACTATTACGTTGCGTTGCCACAATCGTCACTGAGTCATATAAAGGCGGCTGCAAATTGGACAATGACAAAATACGATACCTGTGTAAATTACTATTAACAGATAATAATTATCAATTCATCAGATATTGGCTTCAATGACAATTAATAAATATAATGAATGTATTATGTTATTATCGCAGAAGAAAACAAAATGAAAATTTTTTCAATTTACTTATCGCTTGCATAAAAAACTCCCTCCGGAATGCGGTTTGATAGTCTCTAAATCTCGACTAGTGGAACATTTACAACCATTGCGTGTTATACTTTGCGTTGCATTCATAAGTATAATCGAGTTGTTGGTCGAGCGGCCATACGCACAATCATCGCATATTCGATGATACCTTCGGGCAAACCGGTTTTAATTTAACGTAATTTCATTATTAGAATTTATGTGGCAAAATATGTTTGAAACCGGTTGTGATAAATGTCTTCAAAAATTTAAATTTTCTATTGTTTATTTTTCTACTATTCACAGTCTGCATATAAATATTTATCTTTATATTTTGATTTTTGGTTGAATGAAAGTTTGTCCAATATCAAATATGTTATTGATAGTTTATCACATGTGAGCATATATTCGAAGATTACGAAGATTTATTTAATTTCAATGGTATCATAGAAAATGAATCCACGAATTTATATATAGGTAATATACATACATACATCATTCACATGCCAATCGTTATTATCAGATGTCAATATCGCTTGTTTATAATGAAAGATATCGATCGTTCAGATAATATTTTTAGAATATTATTGACTCATTGGAACATTATATAGAACGTTTTACTTTCCATTCTGTTCACTTCGAGGTTGTGTGGTCGCGAGAATCAGTTTTTTTTAAACCATCTATACTTACTATTATGAGTGAGATGCCTAATTCTTCCGCAGCAGAAATATCTTCACTCGGTGCAAAATTAATCTCAAACCTCCACGACTTATTTAGCTATCGAGATCATTCAATTTATCTATCCATTATATTTTTAATTCAAAATATTTTCTGCCAATGACACCTCTGAATTTATTTTTCCAAATGTGCAAAAACAAATGGTATAGAAAATATGCTGTTTGTTTTTTTTTTCTTCCAGTCGCATCAAATGCGACAATTGACAAATACAAATATATATCATAAATGTTTTTTTTTTCATTTGGGAAAGGAAAATGCGATTGCTCAGAGTGATTCGACAAGGAGAATTATGATGGATTAAAGAAAATGATTAAAAAAAAAGGAATTACCACAGTAAATAGAAGTTGGGGGTGGAAGTTGGCATAACTTTCAATCATCAGAAAACAGATTCGGATAAGAGTTAAAAGAGCAAGCGACAGGGTCGTCCAAAGACGGTGTGCCAGAACGAAACAGCAATGCTGCGCTAACCGCCTGAATGTACCAATATTTTCGAGCTTTTTGCGCGACTAGCGTGGGTTGGTGGCGTGGGTAGATATGTTGGCCACCCCTGGAAACTCACCGTGCCCATCTTCGGTAGTGGTCGCACGAGACCACGTACGTTATATCTGCTCGACGCTGAACTTCCAGAGCTCAGCCGCTTCTCAGCCGCGTGTCGATTCACAACTCCATTACCTTACGGTTAGTAGCACTCATTTGCTGCAGATTGTGTTTAGAATTATTTTTTACCTTTTAATCAAATTGTTCATTCGCCGGGGGTTCATTCAAATTTATTGGGATTTTAATTATTAAATATTTTATGATATTTAAAGATTAAGGTTGAGATGAAGGATACATATTCGTGACTTGGAATAAAAGTTGTATAGTGTTGGGAAAGGAATACAGTGCAGAGTGAAATGGAGGGGGAAAAAATTCTGTGAAAAAGAATTAATTAGTGGATTAGAGATTTTTTTATCGTTGTTGTTTCAATCAGTTTCTTTTTCGATTTTATATAATTTGCTGAAGAGCGAAATGATTCATTTATTTGATCCGATTGATAAGCTATATTAATTTTCGTCTTTTTTTTTTCCTACAGATACTTTAAACAAGCACCAACATGTGTGACGACGAAGTAGCCGCTCTTGTTGTAGACAATGGATCGGGTATGTGTAAGGCCGGATTCGCTGGTGATGA
>CAJUYH010006274.1:21332-33678 GCA_910591685.1 Galerucella tenella | reverse complement strand
GCTTCTCGAGGTGCGTTTGTGAATTATTTTTAATTTTTGTCTTAAATTTAGCTAGTAGTGGGAAACATTGTATGGTGGTGAAGACATTTATAAACCTCGCACCTTATTCCGCTCGGGGCATATACTATAGTTGCTTTGATTGAAAGACTTGATCTTGTTACATTTACATTAAATGTTTGACATATTTTGTATCGTCATCTTGCTTGATTCTAACCATTATTGATATAATATTATGGACTACTTGAGTTGAAAGCAATAATATTTATTTACCGTTGAATTTCCAAAATAATTTCCAAATAACCACCAGAAATTTCTGTATATAGTTGTCGAATTTTTGGGAAGATGTCAGAGAAGTACAAAAATTTAAAAAAAATCTATTTATTCTTGATAACGATACCGAAATATTGATTTAAAAAATATTAAAGAAAGGAGGTTAAACTTTATTAAAAAAAAAGTGAAAAAGTAGAATAATTGGAAAAAATAGGAAAGTAAAAACTTAGCAGTTAGTTCCAATAAGGAAAGTTTAGCATTATGTTAAAATTAACAAAATATGATTGGAAAAATAAAATATAATTTTTATGATAAATTTTTGGAAACATTATATATCTTCTGTAAGTTCCTTGTGGCATTACTTATTCTTTTTTCTCTTATTTTATTGGGAATCAAACCACAATAATGTTTTTCATTTTTTATTTCGACGTTTCAGTAGCGTTCCAGCTACCGTTGTCAAGATAAACTAGTAATAATAGTTATTTATGATATGAGTGTTAAAAGTGAGGTTTTATTTTGTGAGTGAAAACGTTTGTGAAATGAGCGGAGCGAATTGAACAATTTCACGAACAAAATAAAATCACTTTTAACACAAATACCATACAATGTTTTTTGTACAACTTCCCTATTTTGATAATGAAACGAGCGAATTTGCAATGACAATAAATTCAAAATGCATTTTAGTATTCAAATAATCAAAAGATTGTTGTGAATGGCAGACGTTGCCAACGTTATGATTACTAACAAATGAGAAAATTTGAATTTCATTCCTGTCCAGTTTTCGTCACAGGGCATTAATGTTAGTAATTGTTCTAGTTTTACGATTAATATTAATGTTCATAAGTAATGATTGTTAAATATTGATAATAAAAATTTGCAATTGCTGAATTTTTCTCATCTGATTTCATCATAAGAAAATGGAGTGCTAAAAATATTTTTAACACTAGTGTTAAAAGTATTTTTAACACGCTGCTATGTAAACAATCGTTTTTAACATTGTTTGCTATCATTAAAAGTGTCACTTTTAATGACAGTTGTACAAAAAATAATTTTCGGTCCCTATCTGACACAACGAAAAAAATTTGACAACTAGACAATCAATAGGTAATATTTTGAAGTTTAAAACTACAAAACTTTGTTGTCAAATTTTATTAAGGTCCATTCATAGTAGATCACATCTCTGGTAAAATGTGAAATAAAATATTTTATTTCATGACATTCTAACGATATGATAGTCTACTAGAAATGGAATCCAGTGAAGTGTACGTTCCAGGATCGGTTTTTATTGGTATAGCGCTTTTTTTTTTCGCTTATTTTGGAAATGTGTTTGTTGTTACTTTTTTGTGTATGATTATTTTTGTTTTCAAAATATGTATAACTCAGTTTGGTGTTTTTGTGTATTGAAGTGTGTATCGTTTAACTATTCCAATGATAAATCATAAGAAAACCTGGATAAAAACTTATGATGCTATCCTGATAACGCAGGTAATTGATTATTGGAAATTTCTCTTTCTAACATTGGTAACCAAATTTGAATACATTCGGCTGAAATACTAGTTACACATTTATCTGCATTTAGGTGTATTGAAACACTTTCTTTGATTTTTCGTCTTTTATTATTGGGCTCTTTCAATATTATTTCTGTCGTATCCCATTGAATTTAATGCCCCTCTTCCCAAGCATGTTTGCAAATACCTGACTTAAAGAACTCCCTATCTTTGATATATTTTTTATGTTCACTTATTCGGACTTTCAATGGTCTAGATGTTTCACCTAAATAGAATTTGTCCCATTCACAAGATATTATAATGGTATGTTGTTTTGGAAAAGGTGATAAAGATGTTCTGAAAAATTTATAGCGCTTGGATTGATAATTTTGATGAAACAAAGTAAATTAAATATAAATATGAAAATTATTAAATATATTTAAAAAGATAACCAAGATAGATACCTACCTGAAATCCATGACCAATTTTTGGAATAAGAAAAATGTTTTCGGGAAAGGAGGGATTTTTTGAAAGATATTAAGTATGTATCCTTAAAAAATCTGATAAACAGATTCTGAAAAGGAATGATATTTTTGATGATAAAGATTATCATTTATAAAATAACAAAAATAAATAAATATTTATAAATAATTTAAAAAAAAATTGCTTCAAAAGAGCTTCTGTTGCAATGCAATTAAAATATTGATAATTTCAATAAAAACGAAGAAATCTAAACTAAAAAATTCTAGTTTGGATTCAAATAAAATAACAATTTGATTTGGGTGAAAAAGACTACAGTAAAAAGTAGATAATGACATCGCTGAAATAAAAATGAGAAGCACCATTATACTTAATAATAAATACTATGTATCAGAATCGGATGAAAAATTTAAAAAAATTACAACGATATCAGTGACGTTTGGTAAAAGATAAAAGAAGTGTTGATCCGCAAAAGTAGTACATAGTAAAAACATGTGTTTCATTATTATTTTGATGTATTAAATTTCTCTATACGTAATATTATCATTGAAAAGAAAGACATGGTGGGGGAAACTCATTCATAAAACCCGCCTTTGGACACTCCCCATAAATTTGTACCTAAGTTAGAGGTATCGCTTAGAAGTGTCCAGTATAAAGTCTGACAGACGTTGTGTCGGTAATACACCAGTCAGAGTTCGAGTTACTATTGTAACAAAACGCGAGTTTAAGTTGTGACGTACCTATAAAACAATGGAAGAAATTTATCCCGAAGGAATGTTAGACAGGGACCAAAGGACTGCTAAAATAAGACTATGTCAGTGCGATAACGGTGATATTATTCAAGTGCCAAAAAGGAGTAGAAAAAGTTTTTGTACGAAATTTTGCAGTATTATCAGCAACATCTTCAGTATTAATAAGACAACGAAATTAATGGGTAAAAAAGGATACTTAGTACATAGCTTTCAACGTAAGTTTCATCAATACATTGTTAGATAAAAATTTTTTTAGTGATGTAAAGAGATAAAATAACTGAGTATAATATCTATCCGTGTGGTAAGGGGGCGGGACTTGAAGCAACAGGTAGCCAATGGGACGGTGTTCCCCTCTGTAAGAATTTACAATTTCTCGATACAACGTGCTTGATTTAATCGAAAACGGCTCGTTATTCCGGGTATTCGAGATTCCTTGGGCTATTCCTTGTTCCGACACTCACACACACACACACGACATCTGCTCTCTCGCGAGTGTAGGTGGTATTTGGAGCAAACACTTTTACCGATGAATCATCACGAACTAGCGCGCGCTGTTACTTGTTACCTATGAAATTTATTGTGAAATTCGTTTCGGGAAAATTGTTATGACTCAATCGGTGGAATTCCTTATTTAACGTTAAAATAATTACCTAAATTTTTTTGTGGTTTTCTGTTATAGATATTTTAACGATTTTATGAAATTTTAAAGCAATACATTTATTATTAGTAAATATAAAATTTATTTTATTACGTTGCCGATTTTTCACTCGATTTTTCACTATTTTTCGGAAATTCCCTTTCAATCAGGAATCAAATTTTATTAGTGTCAACTATCAAAATTAGCTTCATCGCAATTATTAGGACCGTTTTACATGAAATATAACACTCAACTCTCGTTTGCACTGTTGTCAGCTCTTGAATTTTGTCGGATATCACCTTACACCTCTCCATACATATCCCTTATTACTTTTCATGAACTAGGAGCTTTTATTTGACAAGAATGTAAGGTTACATAGGTTGTCGAAATAGAGCCTTCGAGTTGCATTTTTGAGAAACTCGAATTTTTCTTATAATTTTCCCCTTCTTTTAATACAACCGTAACACCAATTTCCAAATTGTTTTGCCGAATTTTTCAAAAATCTTTCAAATTTTGTATTTCAATTTTTTAATTGCTATTGCACCAAATTTCCATTAAATCCTACCCCACTGCTAATATAAATTTATAAACCTCCTCAGCTCGTTTGAAATTTATTATTTTTCATTTGACACCGTTGCCACTTGTTGAATTTTGACGCAAATCTTAGTAAAAAAGTGTACCTCCTTTTTTACGAACAAAACACCAAAATATTAACATTAAAAAAATTAAAAAAATACCTAGTTACCAATAAGACACTTGTTAAATTTTCTAATGTTTTATTAGTATTCACTGCAAATAATAACAAACTTCCGTATAAACGTCTACGTGCTTTGTCGTATTCAATATTGATGAGAACATCTAGTAACACATTAATTTTAATTATTTTTTAATTATGTCATCCAATTTTCCGTTTTTAAAAATGTTTCGGATTTATTAATGGTGATTAGAACAACGTGTCTATTCAAAATTAAATTTTTATAAAATTACACATATGACTAACGCGTGTGGTGATAAAAGCCGGAATAATTTTCTTGGATATTGAAAAAATAAATCCTTAAACCCCTTAAAGAATTATAATATCTTTACGCCCACCTCACCGGAAAGCCAATCACATAAACACCGAAAATAGAGCGGAAGATTCATTTGGCGACGATTTTCACCATCTGTGACTTGATGACTTTGACGTTTCACGTAGATGTCAAAGTTTTTTGTTATATTTTCCACTTTTTTTGGTTTATTCGGTGCCACACATGCAGGAAACGCTTTAACAATCATCAGCAGCTCTCGCTTCGCTTATTCGTACGTGCATCTAGTCTTGGGCTGCAAGAGATCATTCTTTGCTTCCCTTTTCTTCAAAATATAATAAAATCCACCATTTTTAATACGAATTTAGGAACATTCAAAAACTATCAAAATTGAATCAGATAACAGCTATAATTATTAACTATTCAAGATCTCAAAAGCTACTAAAGTTGACCTTGGGTGATTTTCAAACCTAAATCAATGCCTTCCATTGCAAAAAAGTTTGATATAAACTAGCGCTAGCTACCATATTCTGTAAAAAGATGGAAAAAACGTGCTTTGATATTTTTTTTAATGTATCATTTTACATAATGAGCCTTTAAGTATCTTAAAGTATGTAGATTAATAAGAAAAAAAAGTTTACCAGTCTATCGATTTCCCAAATTAGAAAAAAAGAATCAAAACGAAATTTTTCAATATTTCGCGATGGGAGGGAGGTAGAGAAAAATTAAAAATACCACCGTGTAGGGGGAGTCTTTTGCAATAAAAAAGGTTTTCTGCGTTTCTTTCGTCCGAGCAATGGTTTGTCCGGAAAAAATTCGGTAAACTAAGTATGTCTTCCGCATCCGCGCGACTCTATTTTCTGAAGCGCGGCGGAGTACATTATAAACTATTGTAGGTACAGTTATAATGTAGATATTTCTCTTTCTTCTTTCTTTCTCTTATCCTTATGCCTTCTCAGGCGTCGGATTGGAGTTCTTCCTGACCCATGTTTTCCATTCTTTTCTGTCCCTGGCTAATGCCTTTATCTCTCCTACTACTACTACTACAGATTGTGCAGGCGAGCCTTGACCTAGCCAAACTAAAGTCACGGTTCCGGCACTCAGGCCACTGGCGGGCCCATTGTGCCATTCCTGCTACCTAGTCATCCATGAAGCCGAGCCCTTCAATAAAGGCCACAACCTTTTTCAGTGGATGCCTGCTTGTGTCCCCAGGAGCCATGACAGTGACTCCGAAGATTCGCCTGCGTAATACAGCCCAGTGTGGACACTCTAAGAGAACATGAACTGACGTTTCATCAGTCATGCCGCAACCCCTACATAGGGAACTTTCCTCTACTCCTAGATTGTAGAGGTGCTTCCTCATACAGCAGTGCCCTGTTAGGAGTCCTGCTATCTTCCTCAACCTACTCCTTGGTAGTTCAATAGCTGCCCCAGCGTGTCCATCAGTCCATCCCTTCAGTAGGAGTTTGGATTGTCTAGGACCCTGCAGGGCATTCCAATGAGCGAGGTGTTGGTTCCTCAGCTACTTCCTCGTCTCCTTGCGTATTCTTTGTTTTGTTAGGCCCAGGGTCTCTCCTAATGACTATCCTTTGTTCTTCTTCTTCAATCTGGTCTATCCATTTCCTCTTTGTCTTTTTCTTGATATTCCCATTTCCATTACTTTTCTCGCTATTCTATCTTGCTTCATTCTTACTAGGTGGCCAAACCAGTTCAAGTGTTTCTTTTTAATATTTGATATTATTGGGTCTTGATTAGTTCTGCTTCTGATTTCTTCGTTCCTTACTTTGTCCCATTTTGTTTTTCCTGCTATTCTCCTTAAATATTCCATTTCCACTGCATTTATTTTTGTTTCATGCTTTTTCTGCAGTACCCAGTTCTCACTGTCATAAGTTATAGTTGGTACTGTAATTTTGTTGTATATTTCCATCTTTGTATTCATATCAATGCATTTAATATGACTTAGTAATGTTCGATTTAAGGAATAATATAATCTTGTTGATTTATTTGCTGTGTTATTAAGATCTGCGTCTATTTTTCCATCTTCTGTTAAAATACTTCCTAGGTAGTTATAGGTTGTTACTCTTTCTAATGTTTTGTGATTACATTTCAATTCCTCGTAATTATTCCCCTGTTTTTCATTTACTATCATTACTTTGGTTTTCTCTGTATTTATTGTCATTTTCATCTTTTCTATTTCTCTTGCCAGTAAGTTAATTAGTTTCTGCATTTTATTTCTAGATTTTGATATGAGTACGATATCGTCTGCGTATAGTAGGTTACTTAGTCTGACCGATATCATGTTCCTGTACCCTATTATCGTGTCCAGATTTCCTCCTTGTCTTTTTATTTCCTTCACTATTTTTTCCATAATAATAGCAAACAACAGTGGGCTTAAGCTATCACCTTGTTTTATACCTTTTTTCATTGAAATCTCTTCCGATCTTCGACCTCCTATCTGCACTCTTAATTTGACAGTCTCTTATGTGCTTTTGATTATATTAATCAGAGCTTTCGGTACTTCTAAGTCTTCCAATACCTCCCAAATTTTTTCTCTTTCTACTGTATCAAAAGCTGCCTTCAAGTATATAAATGCTAAATACATTTCTTCTCCCGCTTCAATTGTATTATTAATTGAGTCTTCTTAAAATGTATATATTAACATTTGCTTGCCTCCTTGGTCTGAAAGCTGCTTGTTCCTCTTTTAATTTTGCTTCTATATGACTTCTTAATCGGATCTCTAATATTCTCGTATATATTTTAAAGCTGGTTTGGGCTAAACATATTGGTCTATAATTATTGCACAGTGTTTGATCCCCTTTTTTATGTATTAGCAATATAAGATTATTTTCCCATTCTTTGGGGATTTTTTGAGTGTCCAATGCTTCCCTGCATATAAGAAGCAGCCATTCTTTTCCTTTTTCTCTTAACCATTTTATCATCTCTGGCGCAAAGATATAAATAATTGTAATACGGCGTTTTGAAGAGGAAAGTGTCGGTTTTAAGAAGGCATTTTTTTGTCATAGCTTATAATCATTTTTAGCAAATTACTCATATATAATATAAATATTATATTCTTATAAAAATCCAAGTATCTCAATAAAAAATAAATTATATAATAAGGTGGCAGTGAAACAATTTTTTTTCCGCCGTGCAGCAGAGTCGCGCGGATGCGGAACACATACTTAGTTTACCGAATTTTTTACGGACAAACCATTGATCGGACGAAAAAAACGCAAGAGACCTTTTTTATTGCAAAACACTTTCCCTACACGGTAGTATTTTTTATTTTCCTCTACCTTCCTCCCAGCGAGAAATATTGAATTTTTTGATTTTTTTTTCTAATTTGGGAAATCGATAGACTGGTAAACTTTTTTTTTATATTAATCTACATACTTCAAGGTACTTATATAAAAAAATCAGCCGTATTGCTAATTACTTGTACTTTCGGTCTAAAATGACCCATACCGACTAGCCTAATAGTACAATTGAAAAAAAAATCATATATTTGATGCACCTATCGGTACACTTGAACATATATCTCAGAAAACTTTTTTCCAAAGCATATAAACCGCATCGAGCACAATTTAAAACATACCACAAGCACTTACGACGTTTTAAACGGTTTTTTTTTTCGAAAAATAACCGTATATAACCGTAAATTTGTTACCTACGACTGAGAGAGAGAGAGAAAAAAAACCATAATTAAATTAACCATTAACGATTTCTGCGTCGGTAGTCTCTCGTTCTAAAATAATTTTCATTTTATTTATCCACCATAAGATACACACCTGTGTTTCTTTTACCCATTAGGTAGTTTTTTCTAACAATTATAATTTTACAAAAATGCAGTAAATAGTTGAGAATGATACATTGATTAGTGTAATTATCGACCATTTAACAAAATCCTGTAGTCATAGCTCATTCTAGTAGCTCTTAAAGACGAACAATAAATAGACAGAGTTTCCTACACCTGATCTTTATATACTGTTTTGTTGCGTTATTTAGACGTAAGAATGTATTTAAGGACAAGTCGGATTATTTGCAATTTATAAGGAATTTCACCAGTCATTACGAGTGCAACTACGAATCTCAATTTTCTGTTTTTTTTTATATACAAACGGAGTTTTTTTAATTTTCTCACAGCACTAAGCACAAAATACAATGAAAGTTTCCAATACAAACCTAATTAATAATTAATTTTTCTTATAAACTGCTTCATAGGTATAGTTTGTTCAACCATCCTTTGCCGTTACATCCTCGGTTACATCATAATCGGTGACGTATTCTGCCGTTTGTTGAATGTTATTTTACACTTAACCTCAAAATTATAATCAATGACATATGTTAAGAATTGTTTTCAAAATATCACAACTGAACTGTCAAAAGTAACAGATAAAATTTATGTTGACCTTAGATAAGAAATACGTTAATGACGTCATAATTCCGTCTCATCCATTTCATGAATGAGAGAGCAAGCTGGACAATGTATGAGGTAACGGCAAAGGATGGCTGAACAAACTACTCTATTTTTATTTGTAAAGACTCAACTTGTCGAATAATCTGATCTTTTTGAAATCACCCCGTATACCTACTATATTTTTTTGTTTAATCCTTAAAATTTTTTTTTCATTAAAATTTGCCTCCAGAAATTAAATTTCATACACAAATTTGTTGTTTACCTGCTACAAATCTTTTGAATTTCTTACCTGATGGTGCGGCAGTAAAATTAAGTTTTTTTTTTCAAATTTAATATTAATGTTTAAATATGTCTCAAGGTCATTCCGTTTCGTAGACACTAAGGACTAATTTCAATGCATATATTTCATTGAATTTTAAAACTATTCAATACGTCAACTAAAAGTTATCAAGATATAAACTAATTATTCCAATATTACAAATTTCCGTTGGTGGAAATGCTGCCATAAATAGTTATTTATTATACAAGGTAAAAGTATTAGATTCTAGCTCGGTTTTTTGTCTGACAACTTAACTTCGAGCTAAAATCTAATACTCTTTTCCCTTGTATAATACACTATTTCTTTCTGTGACAGGAAAAACGACGATTTAATAGTGAAAGAACATATTAATACGTTATATTAATATAAAGTCAGAACAGTGTGGTCGAATTATTCAATGATTAAAAGTATGTTACGATCCAATAATAATGTACATTTCAAAATATTTCAAACTAATTACATATCTGAAACAAAATGGGAAAGGTTACACGCCCAAGAAAGCTGCGATTTTTACGCGTACACAAATTAGTAATTTTTTAAATAATGCACCCGATGAAGTTTAATTAATGGCCAAGGTTGTTGATGTATTTGGGATTGCAGAAGCTTGTCGAATTTGTGAAATCAGTCAGGTAACATTAGATGATAGTGAAGATTCGGGAAAGTCATTAATTGTGGAACTGAAGCAAACAAAGAATGATGTAAACAGGAGATTTGTAGTTACTGAAGAATATATTGAATATTACCGAATATACATAGCCCTTCGTCCAGCAGGAGCAAAGGATCGCCGCCTACTTTATGCATATCGCAATGGGAAATGTATTAATTAGGTTTTGGGTAAAAATCAGTTTTATAAGGTACCTGAAACAATAGCTAATTTTCTTCAACATGAAAATGCTAACTCATATACAAGTCATTCATTTCGAAGATCGTCTGCTACACTTTTAGTTGAATCTGGGGAATACTTGATGACACTAAAGAAACATGGCGGTTGGAAGTCATCAACGGTCGCTGAAGGGTATGTTGTTGAATCGGTGGCACACAGGACAGAAATTGCTAATAAAGTGTTCAGAACGTTTGGCAGTTCTGAAATAACACTCGATTTGCGACCAGGTACATCAACAGCAGTTGTGTACATGTCAGAGAAAAATATTATTTTAACACAAGAAAATTCGTCTGTTGTACCGAATAGTTCAAGGAACATGTCATTCATGCAATGCACATCTAATAATTTTACTTTTTATATAAAGGAAATGTAACTTATGTTCAATAAAATATTCTAAAATCAAATATCTTCCTTTATCTATATGTATATATATCCGGGGAAAAAGTAATTTCGTGAACAGTTACCTGTCAATAGATATAAAATGTCAAATTTTTTTCCCGTCACAGAAAAAATTTTTTTTTGGCGGTCAGTGCAGTTTCCAATGATAAGGAAAATCTCGCATCCTTAAAATAGGTTCAGTCTTCAACTTTTCTTAAAATTGAAGAAAAAAATAATAATTTTCAATTATAAAATCATTCTCTAAGGTGCGACCAATTATCAAAAAACAAACCGAGCAAGTATTTTAACAATTAAATTTAAGTAAAAAAGAAAACACATAAGAATAGTATGTTCATCGGTCCTGTTTATATATTATATTTATATACTGTCGGTGACCTGGTGACTTTGAAAAATTCTCACGGTCCTTCATGATATGTCCACAATCCTGTATATTTATATAGCTGGTGTCTTTCGACAATTCTCTAAATAACTTTGCCGACTCCAAGCATAATAATGTTACACACTGTCTTTTATGCATTTTACGAGTTGTCGTAAAAAATCCACTATATACCTATTAGTGAAGGGCTTTAACGCTACTCTTTTATTTTGTTTCGTGTTATCTAATATATAGGGTAGAGGTTGAGGCACAATAATAGTATATTATTCATCAAGGTGGTGAAGACTATACTATTTTTATTGACCGAGCACCAAGTTATTAAATGTCTTCAACACCATGTGTATATATATAATTTTTTCCACTACTAGTCACATTTAAGACAGAAATTAAAAATAATTTACAAACGCACCACGAGAAGCGTTTACTCCGTCGTCTGACTGACAAGTACACTGTCAGTTTTCGATATTTGATGAACATACTCGTTATGTCATCAGTCATTTTTGGTTGAGCGCCAATTTTAAACTAATGGCATTTCGATTCAAATAATTTTATCTTGATAGGTAATTTCTAGCAGCAAATATGTTAAAGACAATCTCCTGGGTATACAAAATTATGTAGCACAAGTTTTTGTTGAACTAGTATCCTTGGATTCTCAAAATATTTGAATTAGTCCATTATTGACCTAGGTTAATAATAGAAAAATATTAACCACTGATACACTGGCTGTACAAAATGGTTGTCATTCCCAGGATCACATATGCATCTCTGGTATGGTGGCCAAAGATGAGACAATCCTCTGCTATGCTAAAACTAAGAAAGGTCCAATGACTTGCATGCATTAGCATTACAGGGGCAATGAGGACTACTCCTACAGCGGCGCTGGAGACAATGCTAGACCTTCCTCCGCTACATTGTGTCATAATGTGCGAAGCAAGGGCAGCACTAACCCGACTGGAAAAAGCATCAGACCATGACGTGGCACATGGGAGAGGACACACAGAGATAAGGCATGAGGATGATGACATTTTCAAAATGCCAACAGACCACATGACAACCAGATATATCTTTCGCAAGAACTTCGAGATTGTCATCAAAGATCGAAAGGAGCTTGAGGAAGAGAACGCACCACCACTTAGTAGAGCGAATGAACTGATCTGGTATACAGACGGATCAAAAAATGAGATCGGCACCGGAGGGCGGAGCGGGCATATACAGCAAGACAAGCAAACATGAAGGAATCGTCTCGCTAGGAAATTACGACTCTTTATTTCAAGCAGGGGTCTATGCAATACTTGCATGTG
>CAJUYH010006274.1:0-16045 GCA_910591685.1 Galerucella tenella | reverse complement strand
ATTCTTTTCAGACACTAGTAGCCGGCCACAAAGTGTCTCGTCTGAAAATGCTCTTATTCTTTGATTGAGGCGAGAGATTATATATTTTGTCTTTGTCAACTCGCCTCTGTGAATATTTTCAATAAATTCAAAATATTAATAATGATTTTTTGTTTTCAGCCAGCCGATCTCCTCAAGGAAATTTTTCGTGATCTGCAGGTCTATGGTGTAAGCATTGACGCAGCAGCAAACGAAGCCATAGCGAACAGCCCTGACCAGATTTTCGTGGAATTGAGAGCGGAATTGAAGGCGTTGTTGTGTGAATTCAACACTTTTTTGGTTAGCGTTAATATTGTTCCGTCGTTAGATGTGACGGATTCGGTTATGCCAGAAAACATGAAGGCCTCTCTGGATGCGACAGGTCGAGCTACAAGGAACTACATTACATACATGGAGTACTTGAATTGCTTAGAGTACTTGGATCAAACGCTGAAATATTTGAAAAGTGTCCAACAGGATAAATAAGTAGAGAAATTTTACTTATATACAGAAGCTATTTTTTACACTATTTTAATTTAGAAACGTTTGTGCAATATTATTTGAATTTTTTTTTTAAATGAAAATACTGTATACGTGGATTTTATATTGAAAAAAATTTACTGTTGGGTAACATTTCTTTTCTAACTATTTTAAAAATGTTACTCTTATTCAATATAAAATAAACATATCTATGAATGCGATAATTTGTTTGTTACACTATCCAGCTTCCAGAGTATTTTTTTGAGTAAAATTGCAAAAACGTTTTTGTTTTTAAATTTTGACTAAAATTTTAAATAAAAAATTGTTTTCTATTCACACCGCGTATTGTATAATAAATAAATTATTTGACAAGTGATAAAACAAAACGATGTAATCCGTTCACAAATTTTTGATAAAAAGTTGTTTGTTGTTGTTTGTATTTCGAAAAAAAAAACACAAACAAAAGTTGTTCCTGTTTATATAAAATTTTACCTTGTATGTATTGTATGTATTCCTGTTAATAACATAGATGCTCGATGTTTCTATTTTTTTTTTTAAAGAATATTGGCAGCTATGTGAAAATTTCCAGTTTTTCAATTGACAGACAGTGTTGAAATTTTATTTATTTTTTTTACTTATAAATGTAGTATTATTATCCGAGGTATTATCTAATAATTTAATTTATTTCTACCCTAAGTTTATTTATTCTTTACTGTAAGCTGCACATATTTTATTTATTTATTTTTAATATAATAAACATCGATTTTTTTTTAATTCTACGACTGAAATTTTTGAAATTGGTAATTTTTAATTATAACTGTGATATGATTATTACATAGCACTTCAATAAAATTTGATTTTTCTGAATTTCTTTTTCTCTTTAACCTTCCAAAATACCAACTGCTCTGGTACAAACCACAAGCACCCAATGTTGGCTGGACCAGAACCAATCTTTGGTACCAAAAACACAAATACAAAAACCTTGGAGAAGACTTCAATGGAGAAACACTCCTGGGACAAGCCTTGACTGAGTGAGGAAAGCTGAAGCATACTGGATGGCACAATTCCTGAAAAAATCTCGAGCACCAAGTCATCTTCATCCTAACAACCCGTTTAGGCGAACACCGCTTCGACACGTACGACCTTGTCGTCTGGATGTGCACATATCAAATTGTCGAAACGATGACCGTCTGAACAGACTGTAACCAGTAAAAGACCATCTGCACTAAATGAGGTTGTATAACGAAGATCCCACCTGCAGACTTGAGTCCGTAACCAAAGTGTCACCTAAAACCTAGGGCTCACATCAAAAGTACCTATATCGACTACTCAATGGCACTATAGTATGTACAAAAAGTACGAGGAGTAATAAACCCTAATTAAGTATGCAAAACCTTTACAGGGAGCACCATGAAATTTTTGATAAATCTCTTACTTTAAATTACATTTCTTCCGTAAATCTAAAAACCAGGTAGATCGACCCCGTATTTGTTTCAGTTGTAGCAAAGTTTAGGGTTTCTTCATTGTTAAAGGATTAGCAGATAAGCAATAACGCAATGCAGTGGTGTGTATTTTGGGAAAAAATACGTTTTAAATTATAATATAATAAAAAATGAAAAGAAATAATTATTGGAATACATTTATTACTTACATTTTATTCTATATCTGACTCGGAAGAGGAAGAATCGTTGTTGACATTAATAATTATAGGGTCGATTAAATCATCACAAATATTGTCAATTTTCAACATATTTGCCTCTACTTTGATAACATGCTCGATACAGTTTGTCCAATTTTCCTTACTAACATGACTTACAGCACTCTCAAACAATTTCACAACATCGTTTATTTTAAAAGTAGTATTTTTTTCCAACTTCCCCCTTTACCTGAGCCCATATTAATTCTATGGGATTAAGTTCACAATGATAAGGGGGAAGTCGAAGAACTGATATACCACGAGAAGAAGCCATTTCTTCTACAATGTAGGTTTTGTATTTATTCTTGTTCATTTTTGCAATTCTGTAAAGTTCTTTCCATAGTGGATCTTTTGGAAACTTAATATTTTTCGAAATAAGCCACTCCAAAAGCTCTGCTTTACGCCAACGACTTGTGGGCAATGCTTCTCGTAACCGTGAATGGTAACTTGCGTTGTCCATAACAATAACAGCCCCTTTTGGAATCAGATCCAACATTTGAACAAACCATTCCTCGAAGACATCCCCATTCATATCTTCGTGATAGTCCCCCGTGCGTTTTGAAATAAAAGTTAATAATCCACCATCAACAAAACCTTCAGAACTTCCAACATGGACAATAAGTCTTTTTCCTTTTCCAGATGGTGGCTGCAAACCTAACGACAAACCTTCCACGAATGCCTGCCTTCGTAGTCCCGTTACCTCTGACCTAAATCGTATATTCTTTACCATAGCTGCAACTCATTCGTTCAATACAAAATGTACCTTACGGTATACCCTCTTAAAATATATTTTGGTACGTCTATGAAATCTACTTAAATGAATGTCCTTGTCCTTTCTATATAGACTATAGGATAACTGGATGGGTGGACTAAATGAGTTGAATCAGTCGATAGTCCAAGGATCATCGTCCTAACAATCTATTCAGACAGACACTGCTTTAACAAGGCATGATCGTATACGAGTTATAGTAGGTAGGGGCTCGATTTACCCACGTTGGGCGCCGTTCAAGTTTACTAATAAAATTTCAAATCTTACTACCAAACTTATCCACCTTTTTCGTTAATTTATTGGGAAATTAGCGAAAAAGAATAATGAATACACTACAAGGAACATACAAAGGGTATTTTGTAATAATGGCTCTTGACTTTATTCTTAATGAATGTCTAGTTGTTCAAAATGTCAGTAAGCTGTTCGTTTGTAGTACCTAAGGAAAGATATCGTACATGATGTAGATTCATTTTGGAATCAGAGGATCAGACCAACAATTTTGAAACGAAATGAATGGTGAAATGACAATGAACTTATATCTGTTGACAACTTACCCAAGTATAATTGGAAATTGCATAGGGAGCTCACATTAATTACGTGAGGTGTTCAGGCAAAGAAGGAGATCGAGCCGATTGTGGGAGAGAGGGGGCCTTGGAAAATTTCACATAATTTTCCTATCAGAAAAGGGTGTAAAATTGGGTCAAATTTCAGTTAAATCGAAATTAAAAATGTGCCTTGAATTAAATCTGACACATTGAAACTAAATATTTGGTCAATAAATGGTATGGTTCTGGATGTAGGAGGTAAGGGTTGAGGAAGCGTGGCCGATTCCATTCTCACATTTACCAATGGCGTACGGTGAATTAAAAAAGTTTTAAAAACAAATAAATCGTGGAAAAAATTAACAAAACCAAAACACTACACTCCTTGAGATCACAAAAAGATAAAAAAAAATACAAAACACAAAGGTCTTGAATGCCACAAAAAAACAGGAAATACAACGATAGACACTGACAAAACCAAGAACACTGGTAAATCAATATCGATAGATATAGTGGCAACATACACATGAAGTTGCATAGCAACGGGCCGTACGGTGAGAGTTCGTTCGGAGTACCCGTATCATCTGTGGAAAAAAGTTTGCCACACGCTAAACTGTATATTTCTGCACCAAAATTACTTTCTTCTTATTTGGTTCTAGCAGTTTATTCAAAAATCACCATTATGTCAACATGTGTATTTCTTCTATTTTTTAAAATGTAAAAATTATCTAATTCCGTCTCTGCTGATACTTTTTCGTCCATTTTACGATCACGTTTTGTTTATAATAGACAGCCTCTCTTAACGCACTTGTCAAACTGAAAATGACATCGAAAATGTGTGTACTATCCATAATGTTGCTCATTCATTATTAGCTATGAAAACACAATTCATTCACAAGTCTATTGACATGCAACCTTTTATTTACCTATCTCATCTTTATCCTTTATATTTATATATGTGTATACCGAGTTTTCGGGCCTTGGAAGATTTGTTTATCTTTAAGATTTAACATGTTCCGATGCTTTGTTAACGGATTTAACAACTCACCGCAACTTGTTACCTTTTTTTTTTCTTTCATTTTTCTAGACGGCGCTTCGGAAATTAATTTTAAGTAGAAGTGGATAAAGAGGTATTCAAAATACACCCGATTTATCGAAATAGAGCAAGTGGTTTATTAGATGTATATCCTTTTTGAAAAATCAACCAATATTGTTCATTAAACAAATCTTATTTAAACAAATGAAGATCCTTGACATTGACATAATAGCGGGGCGACTTCCTTCGATTTATTTGCTCGCTGACAACAGATAATCCTGGCCCTGACTGTGACAGTTTAATGGATTTCACTTATTCTTAAACCGAGATTATTTTATATCCCACCTACTTGTTTTACACGAATTATATTTTAAAAATAAGGTAAATATGTGATATTTGAGTTCCTTTATTCGATTTTGAATTCTCAGTAAAAATGGAGCGCATAATAGTAAACAACTGTATAGAATTCAATTAAATTTCGTGTTTCTATAAAATGGTGAATGCGCCGATCATTTGAGATTGGTGAAATCCTGATACAGGCCAGACTAACAACTACAAGTAATTAAGTAATTAGCAATACGGCTGATTTTTTTTTCATAAGTATGTAAATTAATATAAAAAAAAGTTTAGCAGTCTATCGATTTCCCAAATTAGAAAAAGAAATCAAAAAACTTTTTTTTTTTCGAAATTTTCTAATATTTCGCGCTGGGAGGAAGGTAGAGAAAAGTAAAAAGTACCAAAGTGTAGGGGGAATGTTTAGCAGCAAAAAAGGTTTCTTGCGTTTCTTTCGTCCGAGCAATGGTTTGTCCGGAAAAAATTCGGTAAACTATGTATGTGTCCCGCATCCGCGCGACTCTATTTTCTGAAGCGCGGCGGAGTACATTATAAACTATTGTACAGTTATAATGTAGATATAAATAATTGTAATAGGGCGTTTTGAAGAGGGAAGTGTCAGCTTTAAGATGTCATTTATTTGTCATAGCACATAATCATTTTTAGCAGAAACCAAGTATCTCAATAAAAAATATATTATATAATATTAAGGTGGCATTGAAACAATTTTTCGAAGGATGGAAACTGTTATTTTGGAGGTCTGTTCCATAAATAAAATTTATTGATAATTTATTTTTCCTAATTATGAAATACGGCACTTTTCATTATCTTGTAAATTTTAGGAATCTTGAATTTACAAGAAAATACACTGCTCCAAGAAATTAACGCACCACTTAATATTTTCTGAATTTTTTTGCCATTTTGAACAAACTGTAAAATATTTCATAAAATTTTGGAAGAGCATTAAATATTATTTATTTTAACGACATACTAAAATTATCTTCACTGTGTTTGTTGTGTTATTGAGTTTTTTTCTGAATTCCTATAATTGCTTGTAAGATAAATAGGCCATTAGTCGTTTGATTTTTAGCTGCTACATTTGAATTTTTCAGTCTTGTGATATTCTTCTGGTTAAATTGTTAACATGCAACGTGAAGCCAGAAATTTGACGCCTAATGAATGTGCACAAGTCATTGTATTGCACGAAGAAGGTTGGAGTTATCGCCGTATAGGTGAGAGATTTAATGTGTCCCATACAACAATATCGCGTATGGTTGAACGATACAGGGAGACTGGTGAGCACATTAGAAGAGCTGGCCAAGGCAGACATCGTATCACGACCCCCGGCCAAGATCGTTTTTTCCGCTTTAAGACAACGATTCGTAACAACAAGAATGTTACAATCTCAGCTTCAAAACGCACATGGGATTCGAGTAAGGAAACCGTCCGACAACGTCTTCGACAAGATAATTTGAGACCTCGCATTGCCGCTCGAGGGCCAGCACTAACCGTAGATCATCGTAGAGCCCGGTTAAACTTTGCCAGAGAGCATGTCAACTGGGGGGAAGCTGACTGGGAAAGAGTTCTTTGGACAGATGAGTCCAGATTTTGTCTGCATACTTGCGATAGACGTGTTCGTGTTTTTAGAAGGCCAACAGAACGATATGCACAATGCAATATAGCGAATACCACCTTATTCGGCGGAGGCTCGGTTATGGTATGGTATGGGGTTAACGGGTCGTACGGACTTGGTGGTGCTAAATAATGGAAATCTTAATGCTGAACGTTACATATTGGATATTCTTGAGGAACATGTTGTGCCGTTTGCCCCTCATATCGGTGAACATTTTTTATTAATGCAAGATAATGCTCGACCACACACAGCCCGAATAGTAAGAGATTATTTATTGGAAGTTGGCATTGAAACTATGATTTGGCCTGCCCGAAGTCCCGACCTTAATCCAATAGAGCATCTTTGGGATATACTCGGAAGGCAATTACGAGCTCATCCCAACCAGCCTAACAACTTGGAAGATGTAGGGCGACTTCTGGTTGAAATATGGAATGAACTGGATCAAAACAGTATTCGAAATCTTATTTTAAGCATGAATCGCCGATGCCAGGCCACGATTAGAAGCAGAGGTGGAAATACCCGATATTAAGACTAAAAAATCTTTCTTTAAATAATTAAAATTTCCGTTTTTGGTTCTTTTTTCTTTTGTGTTAGTTTTGCTATGCTAAATTTTAGGGTTACATTTTTAGAAAATGATTCTTTTGTTAACAATTTAATAAGGTCTATAGAAATATAATGTTTGATTGTTAATTAAATTTTGTAAATAAAATAATCACAAATTTGTTAGTGGTGCGTTAATTTTTTGGAGCAGTTTATATAAATTAAGTACTGTAACTTTGATAAAACTGGAGTAATTATAATGGGGTTTGCGTAGAAATGTTGGGGAAACTTATAAGATCAAGAATATATAATTCCAAAATTAATTAATTCACATGCATTTTTGGATTCAATGATTTTTTGTATTATAAGCGAAAATAGCAATTTTTATAGATTCGGGTGGGAATCTTCTTTATTTTTTCGAAATAAAATTTCATACTCCTATAATATAAAGATTAATATTTAACGATCAAAATGTATATAGTGGAAAGGTATAAAAGATTATTAATATATAATTTTAAGATATAATTTTTTGCATATCTTTTTCCAATAAAAATATGTAAAAATTCATTTATCACCCTTTATTTATTATTTACCACCTTAACTCTGTGCTGTGCAGCAGAGTCGTGCGGATGCGGAACACATACTTAGTTTACCAAATTTTTTCCGGACAAACCATTGATCGGACGAAAAAAACGTAAAAGACCTTTTTCATTGCAAAACACTTCATCTACTCGGTGGTATTTTTTATTTTTCTCCACCTTTCTCCCAGCGCAAAATATTAAAGAATTTCGAACAGTTTTTTGATTTTTTTTTCAATTTGGGAAATCGATAGGCTGGTAAACTTTTTTTCATATTAATCTACATGCTTCAAGGTACTTATGAAAAAAAAATCAGCCGTATTGCTAATTACTTGTACTTTTGGTCTAAAATGACCCATACCGACTGGCCTAATAATTCAAGAACTTTCTATGCATTAAATCGCTATTGGTGAGCAGGTGTTATGAAGAATTTTTCATCAGTTATTGTTTCCTTTTATTCAATATTTGAAAGTTTGAATAATACCTAGAGATTTAAATACCTCAAAAAAAAACTATTTTTTAGTGAAATTTCCATTCACAAATCAATACTTATCATAATATTACATTATTTTGCACAAAGTTTCATAAAATTACTAAACAGTTACTCCCCAAGAAGCGGAACTCGTTCGGCGAATAGTGGTACCACCCACATAATGAACTTTTACTAGCGTAATAATTTGAATAACGTTTTCATGATCAAACACCTGTATTAATCATAACGTGTCCCACATTCTCATTCGAACATACAATTCAGAATGGAATTAATTCTTAAATTTCATAAAGTGACTAGCTACTGGACGATCTAATTATTAATTAACAAAGTTTACAAAACAAGTATTTAAAGAAACATTTTAAAAATAATAACATTTAAAACTGTAGTATGTAATTATGTTCACTATTCATAAATTCACTGATATATTTATTGAATAAACAAAATTAAAATTACCAAATACGGAAATATGATAGAGATTGGAGTTAAATATATGTTGAGTGAGTAACCTATTACACAATACAGTACACCTCACTAATACAATGATTGGCGCCAGTGACTTATCAAAAAAATTAGCATTAATAATGTGCTCTAGGAATGTAATTTGTCAGCCGCGAAAAATTCAATAAGTTGTTAGATGGTTTGTAAGATCATCCCTCCTTTTTTTTCGGTAACTGAATGACCAAAAAATTTAATAATATGTAAGAAAACTCCAAAATCATCTCCCTTTTATTTGAAAAGTGATAAAAAATTTAATAATTCCTATAAAAAGTTGTTAAAAAATTCGCAGTTTTGACAAATTTTTGGAAGTTCACAAGTGAAAATGTACCAGTTATATTAAAATTTTACAAATTTAATATATCAGGGGAGTTAACCTGTATTCGTAAGAAAAGCTGTGATTTCCAAAAGTGATAACAAAAACTAAGGCCAAGACATTCGAGACATAAAAGTTGTGAATCGCATATCATTATCCAGGACCGTCTCTTGAAATTAATATTACTCTGAATCAAATTAAGGCAAAAACAACAGAAAAAAAAACAAAAAGGGGTAGAACGTGTCGCGGGACACACGGTAGGAACTTTAGTTCCTTTTAAGCAAAAATTATGTAATACATCAGACGTTATAGATAAACAATTTGAATATTCCTCGGTGGTCGCGTAGTAAGCAAACCAGACTCTCACGCGGTAGACCCGGGTTCGATTCCCCGCGAAGAAGTTTTTTAAATTGTTAATTTTATTTTTGAATAATTATTCTGCTTGATATTAATAACGACAACAGGTAGACGTTTGATATATTTAGCAGAATATTCATTATCATAGATAATGGTACGGTACCCTTCATGAGAGAGTCCGACTGGCAACATCTATTTATAACAGCATCGTATGTTTAAAAAGGTAAACCGTACATTATACAAATTGGACATTCAAGAACTGTACGTTTACCACAAAAAAATTAGTGGAAACATAAAATTGAATTGTTAAATTTTTAAATTGAAATTATATTACAGTTTATAGAAATTTTTATTTTCTAGATTTTTTCTCAAGTGGGTCGTAGAAAAAATATGCTGTTCGACTCGTGTGGATTGTCCATATCGCACTTGAAGGAGTGAGCACTCCGCCTACGGCGTCGTGGTCAAACTTCGTCCCCGTGCGATAATGCTATCATATCCACACTAGTTGCACAAACTACTATTTCTATCAAAATATGCCCTTTTACATTTAAAAACAACCTGCCAAATGTCAAATCAATTTATCCATCCATTTTAAAGTTATCGAATTAAAACATTCAAGTTTTCAAAATTTCAACACCCTGTATTTCGAAAAGTAAATGTGCTAGACCCCTTAATCCTCATATCATTTTGTCCTATTTTACGTGAGGAATCTACATGCAAAGGTTGGAATTACCCTTAACGTTCGAGATGCTCATACCATTTTTTGCGCGATCGTATTGAAATAAATTCCGAATAAAATAATTTAAATTTCTTCGAAATGAACAAAATGTCAAAAGTGACATTTATACTTCTCGATCAGTTTAAAATATATTTTGCATTTTGGTTAAATTGTTTTTATGCTATTTATTACTTTTCGACGTCTGAACTGTATGTAAATCACTTACCGACGTGTTAAACTTAGAAACCAGTAAACACAACCTACCGTCCTGACAACCGATGCTGTTAATAAACAAAAAAGATCTATCGCGCAAAAAAAATTATGGACATAATAGTAAAAATTTATCCGAACAAATTCAAGTAGATCACCAGCACTGCGAATACCAGCTTTGCATAGAATTTTAATGTAGCATCGGTGGTACAGTGGTAGAATGCTCGCCTTTCACGCGGGCGGCCCGGGTTCGATTCCCGGCCGAAGCATATGAATCGCTGCTTCGTAAACGAGAGAGAGATACTCAGGAGAGCACAAGCACGCAAGCAAGGCACATAACGAAGCAACGTAACATAACGTAGCGTAACGGTCAGATCTTTTGCGTCGCGACCCCCGGTCGCTCAAACATAACTTGACGTAAAGAACTAAAGAACTTTCCAGGACGAAGAAAAAAATACCAACAATTTAAAATATATATGTAGGAAGTATAAACCTCATTAAAAGATTTATTAGATATAAATTAATGACTGAATATAAAATGTCTACCTTTTTTGTTGTCATATGCCTAAACTAATTAATTTTTAATGATTTGTTATTTATTAATATTAATTCAGAATGAAATCGACTGTGAAATAAGTGTAAAATAATTCTAAGAATTTTAACAGAATTCCGTTGAAATATAATCGGACAATGAACAAAAAGAAAAAGAATACAAAGGTAGTCGGCCAGACAAGTCTTATTTGTTTTTCCCACCTGGTTAAGCAAACCAACGGCGATGATGCAAAGTTGTTTTTTGTAGATTTATACAGATTGCCAACTGGTAGGTATGCACTTAACCAAATAATCTAAATGATGTACCCACTCTTCGAGTCCGATATTTCTGTGTGTGTGTGTGTGTTAAAGTAAACCATGGATTCTGGTCACGATTATATTATTGGTAAACGGATGCAGTTAAATTCGACTAAGTTTCCAGCGGTTTCCACTTGTTTTCCTCAATCCTCAATTTTCAACGTATACGAAGAACAATTCATAGAATTATGAAAATTTGGGCGCAGGTGTGGAGGAGACTGTGCTGTACTTAATTATTAATAATAAATTAAACTACTGAAAGTTATTGGAAATGTTTGAACTATTCTTACAGCCATTTGCACCGGTCTTGGTAAAGTTGTGGTTAAGTTTTAATTACCAATTAAATTAAAATGTTCCTTGCACCATGACATTTATTCTTGAGTTGACGCTATAATTAATAGTTAAATCTAATCCACGGTAGGGTTTAAGATACATAATTATCAATTAAAGTGTTATGTCAATATGACAATCAACTGAAGTTCTAGGCGAAATTGCGAGATAACGTCATTTCAATAAAATATGGATTTTGAAGAAGATGAAAATGACCTGGAAAACTTGGACATACTAAACTTTGGGATTCAAGGAAGAAGATATCAGAGGGAAAATCACTTTGAAGCAACAACTTTTAGAAAAATATTTCTTCCTTTTTATTTGTGTAAAATCGTTTTAAAACATCTACAGATCTGTAGCTATCTAATTGAGCATTAAACTCCCTTTCAATCTTTGTCCACGCCTGTTTCTTATTCTTCCAGCATAACGTACCTGTTTCCTTGCATTCCACTATGTGCTTGTATTTTCATACTAAATTCAAGCACATTATTTTCTTATTTTGAAATCGTTTTCTCTTTCCGCTCATATTGAAAACTCCAGCCTTTTGTTAGGGTAATTTTACAAATATAAATATCTAATAGTTGTCATATTTGACACCATTTTTACCAACAAAATTGCTATTTTTCAAATTATTCCTAGATGTCAAGATACCAACTTACACCTAACCTTAACCACAAATGGTGTAAAACACTTCACTTTTAATCAATGGTTAAAGTTAATCATTAGTTACTAAAGCCAAAAGATAACTGCAATCGGTGCAAACGGCAGTTAGAAATCTATAATATTTTTTTTCCCATTTTTGATGACTTAGCAACTTTTGCTTCTAAGCCTGCGATTGTATTGAGAGAAACATTTTTGCGTATTTATTGTTTAAAATAACACGTCATCTATAATACAATGGAAGAAAAAAATTCGTACTCATATACCTGGATTTTGCCGCCTTATAGAATATTTGAATTCAAAGGATCTCACAAAATTGGCATATTAATTTTTCGACCGAAACCAGCATGATCCTTTTAGTACCGAATCATTTGATCGGAATTTTATGAATGACCATAGCGCCAGCAACCTCTAGTCTTCTAAATGTCGTGGTATGTATATCAGAGAAAACCAGTGTCGTACAACACAGTATCAACAATTACAAGTTAATCGTCGAAAAATACGTGTGCCAAAAACGTGTCGCGGGACACACGGTAAGAACTTTAGTTCCTTTTAAGCAATAATCAAATTGTTTGAATCAATAAATAAATACACATATTAATATAAGAATTTATTTTACTCTGGATGAAACTTTATTTAACAAAAATATAAGTAAGTTAAGTAGTATTTATTATAAAAATCATTAAGTTGATTGGCACAAAGTACATATTAAGTATTCTATTAACTGTAATTAATAATACAATGCCCACGCGCTCAAGGCACATAACGTAACAACGTAACGTAACGGTCAGATCTTTTGCGTCGCGACCCCCCAGCGCTCCAACCTAACGTAAAGAACAAAAGTTCTAAAAATTATCGAAGGAGATTGAAATAGTATAATGTGTCACATAGGCGTTTTCTACATGTGTTACACACAACTGTTTTTTTCGCCTACCCAATATAATAAAAAACTTTGACATTCACTGACTTTTTATTAAAAAATTTAGTTGAATCGTCAAAATAACAAGTGATAGATGGTGGAAAATCATGGTATTAAAAATTTTCCGACCTTGAACTGCTAAAAAATACCTTTCACCCTATTTTTGGAGTTCAATTTGAAAGGAGAATTAGTAACCCAAAATACACTGGAAGAATACGCCCAGGTAAATACATGGGAAGAAATTCATAAAAGAACCATCAGAAAAAGTAGCAAAAGAAGTGCTTTCAATGAGCGGGAACAAACTACGCACCATAACGGGGCTACTTACGGGACACCTCCCCACAAAGGAGCACCTGGACAAAATAGGGCTGTATAACGGAGAAGATGCAAAAAGGACACCGAAGCAGCTCTGCATATACTATGCAACTGTGAGACGTTGGACCACAGGAGGCAGAAACTGAATGGTAGACTCCAAATGACTCCAGAAGATTTCTAAAACCAACCAGCTAAGAACCTGTATGACTTAGTACTGTAGTCAGAACACTAGGAGTATCCACAATAAGCCCAGGAGGCTGGGGTGGTGCCGGCGAAGGGACGGCTTCCTAAGAAAAACCAAAATAAAGAGAGGAAGACAAAGAAAAAGATGGATCGCTATAGCAGAAGACACTTCGAGAAAACTAAAGATTAATCACTGGAAAGCATGATGAAAAAGAAAATTGGAAAAGCCTTAGGGAAGCACATTAAAATGTAAGTTTGTCAAACCCTCTATTTATTGAGATAATTCCCCTTTGTTACGCCCATACACGAAAGAGCAGAGTCGTAGACGTGGGAATGGGACTGATCAGTTCAATCTCAGAGCTCGTCACCGACGCCCACCCCCCAAACAAGTGATTAACCAATGTTACACGCTGGTGGCTTAACGAGGATCAAGACACCCAGGGACACCGGCCACCCACTAGGCCCCTGACTGATGTTGCTTTCTTGTTCCATTCTTTCAGTGTTCACCGCTAATTAGGGTAGGTGCTAAATGAAAAGGACACACATATGTAAACGAGATGTTTGTGTGTCTTTTTAGCAAATAGGAATTGGAGTTTTTTTTAAATTGAGTGATTTAAAATGATACAAATTGAGCAATAATTTTATTTTTAACTGGGTATAGATGTAGATGAAAGTGATAATGAATATAAAGACTACAAAAAATAGAAGTTTAGAGGGTTTTATAATGACTGAAACCAACAACAATTTATTGTACAGTGGACTAGAAAATAAAGAAAAAGAAAACGAAACAAATTTTTCTTTGCCGGTATGTCACCGAGTAAGCCGGGTTTACATCGTCGTCTCAATGACCGTATCTCTAGTTACCATCGAAAAGTTCTTGGTGAAGAATTTCAGGTACGTAACAATATTTCACTCAACGCCACAAAGTGAATGCCGCAAGAGCGGCGAAATTCGCAAAACCTAGACGGGTTTTCAAGAGTACAAGAAAAATTGTTCTTCTTCATGTGTCAGGTACCAGTAAGAAATTTGCTTTTTGTAGGAAGCATCAATAGATAACAGATATTTTTGAAAATATATAGTTGGAAAAAAAAGTTTAAAATTAGTATTCAGTAGTACAACGGCCGTTTTCATAACAAATGCTTAAAGTTCACTTTACCCAAAGTGACTTTATCACTTCAATTTCACTTAAAGTTGAATGATTTTCATAACATTTCTGTTCTGTTCCTTTGAGTGAAGTGGGATTTTACGTTTATCAAGAGAAGTTGGTATCAGTGACTATGACAGTTTCGGGATTTTTTCAATTGAAGTATAGTTATGTTTATGTTATTATAAACACCCCACAAAAATTATCGCATCACTGGTATTTTAGGATATTTTTAATACTTAATTTTAGTTTTGTGGGACATTCTGATAGATATTTCTGGTTTCTTATCATGGGCAAAAAATTATCACAATTCCTAACAAATTTTTTTGGAAGCAAAAATGCTCGAGTAAATCATTTCTGTCTTGGAGAATGCATTGAGATCGAGAACTTTCTAAGAAAATTGTGTTATTGTATAGTGAAAATTTAGATTTATTTTGTTAATAATGGATGTGCCTCAACGTTTAACAAGACATGTGACGAATGAAGAAGCCGCCAGAATCATCGCGCTTATATAAGATGGCAGCAGTCAAAGATACGTCGCCGGGGTAATTGAAGTTCAACAAAGCACCATATCCAAAGTTGTTATTCGCTACCAAGAAACAGGGATGCTAACCAGAAGACCTGGACAAGGCCGCGGAAGAATAACTTCGGTAGTAGAAGATCGTTATTTGAGGTTAGCGGCGTTAAGAATTAGGCATACCACCGCTCGAAGGCTGCAAACAGATCTGTTGTCCGAATAAGCCTAAAAACAGTTCGAAATAGGCTGAGAGAAGCAGATATACGAGACAGAGTGCCAGCTAGAGGTCTACGTCTTACCAGAGAACATCGAGTATCAAGATTGGAATTTGCTCGAAAACACGCAAATTGGAATATTCAAGATTGGTCCAATATTTTATTCCCAGATGAATCAAGATTTTGTCTGTATACATCAGATAGGCGTGTACCAGTATATAGGCGACGTGGTGAACGGCACGATCAGGTTAATTTTTGTCAAACTGAAAGCTTTGGTGGTGGCTCTACCATGGTTTGAGGAGGAATTTCTTTTGAGGGTCGCAACGGAGTTAGTACCAGTGAATGATGGAAGACTAAATGCTGACAGGTACATAACCAATATCCTAGAACACCTATATGCCTCATATCGGTGAGTACTCTGTGCTAATGCACGATAATGCTAGAAGAGGTCGAGATACCCACCCAGAATTGGCCTGCAAGTAGCCCGGACCTTAACCCAATAGAGCATGTCTGGGACCATCTAGGATGGCAAATTCAGCAACATCCGGCACCAATAAGAACACTAGATGATCTTCAAAATGTTCTTTTCAACTTCTGGGAAAACATGCCGCAAGGATACGTCCAGAACCTGTTAAGAAGCCTTCCAAGACGAATGGAAGCTGTAATTAGAGCTAGGGGCGGCAACACACGCTATTAGAA
>CAJUYH010006273.1:0-20630 GCA_910591685.1 Galerucella tenella | reverse complement strand
ATCAAAATCCGCATAATTTCAAATAAATATGTCTATATTTACAAAAAAGAAAAAACCTTCTTTCTATTCACAGTAAATGGTCGTAATGTATTATTATAAAATTAATCTGATATAGTAGTAGTAGTTATATAACATTAAAAATTTTCTGGGAATCTTTTTATAACAATCGAATTGTGGGTTTGTAGAAATAAACAACTTTATACCATTGTTAATGTAATTAAAGACTGTATTGATAATTTGAAGCATGTAAACACAAATCTAAAATGTTTATTTTGAAGTTTTAAATATTGTTTTAATAAAAGTTAAATGCCTTTTCAAGATCAATAATAATTTTTTATCAACACATGTATTGGTGCCATTTTTACTTCTACATACATTCTAATTTTTTTAACACTCTTTCCGAAAAAAAAGAACATACAAAAATAGAATTTTATTAAGTGATATCTGATTTTTTTAAATTCGTTATTGATAAACAAAAATATCAAAGAAATGCGTAAAAATAGTAATGAGTTTTATTAATAGCAAATGATGTTATTTTTTTAACTCGTTAACGGTTTTGGTAGGTTGTAAAAGTGTTTCGTTTTGATTACACCTCTAGAGCTATATTTAAAATTTCTTTTTTTATTATCACGAGTTATAAACAAAGTTTTTGACTGAATCGGTTTCGTGAAATATTCCAAATAGTTTTCCGTGAAATTTATATTTTCCGAAAAGTACATTGATTTTTCTCGGATAATTTGAAACTTAATGATATTGATAATTTTTCACTTTTTTAAAAAATTTAAAAAAAAAATATTTTATAAATAGTAGATCTGGACCTTTTGCATGTATCAAATGCCCCACGCTGAGGCTGTGGGGGTGATAGACAACGTTATTCCCCACTTTTAATTCCCGGTATGAAACCCTTAAAATGTAGCTTATAGGGGTGGTGAATTTTTAAACGTATAATTAATATCCATGCCTCTCAATCATAGAGGCCCACTTCAATTCTTAGGATGTCGCCAAAGTCCGCGAAGTCTATATGCCGTACCATTATGGCGTAACTATACAGTGTATCCATAAAGTAACGCTTTTTTGCCACCCTGTATCAATTTGAAACAACGTATTATACATTTTTGGAATCAGCCCAGCAAGGGCAATACGGAAATTGAATAAAAGAGGGGTTCCGTTTAAAAAACGTGGTGATGACGTTATCACACGAAGGTGGTTCACCCTGTATCTGTATCTGTGAACTAGGGAGGGTGAGTGTCGGCTCACAGCACTTGGGCCACATGTGAACCATTGTACATCTTCCCGAGGTCCTCCTAGGTCATCGTCAATCCTGTCCTTGTCAGGAAAATAAACAGGACACTAGGAGCCATCTCCTTTATATCGGCAGGTGTAGGCCGTAGGTTATTGTTATCTGCCAAGGCGTCAGCTAAATCTTGGTGGCACTCTAGTACTAGCCCCGATATAACACGTTGTCTGTTCAAGGCTAATAGGGCTTGTCTGGTTCACCCTGGATATTAGATTATAATTTGAAAAAATAGTGAATTAAAGTCAAATATCGACCTGTTTCGGAATTTCTAATATTATTGTTTATTTAGCTAATAATTAATGTATGCGTTACTTTATGGACGCACTGTATAACATTTTACAATTTTCTTTAAATATGATTTTTAAACTATTTTTTTCCAAGCTCTCAACTGGAAAGAAATATGAAATAATTTTTTTTTCAAAAATTATTTTATTGTAAATTATATCATAATTATTAACATTTATCATTGAAATACTACCAAAAAATTCCTCATTCATCTCTTATTCCTGTATGGGATGAACATTTAAATATACGCAGCATTATTTCTTGAAAAAAAATTAAATTCCAATCGTGAATAAATTTCTGTTATCTTTTCACTTAATCCGTGTATTTCCAGCATGTTTATCTCGTTGCGCAAATATTTTTCACACAATACTTCGTTTCTTTAATTTAAACTCATTAACAGAAAAAAAAACTTGCATAACGAGCAAATTTCTCAAATCAAATAACCACCCAATTTAAATTTGTCACTACTTCGCAGTTTCACTAAGTGAGCGCTCTAATAAGGAGCACTCTGTAGCGTTTAACGTTTTCAAATAGTGTTTTTTTTTCGTGTATACAGATAAGAAATACAGAATTTATTGAGGTAGGTTGAATTTTGTTGTTGTTTGTTATTTATCTGTCACTTATCGTTTCAATTGTGTGAAAAAATGTCAAGAAATATTGTTTATTGTTATAATTTGGAAAAAATCTGCTAGAAACTTTTTATTTTGTGAAAAAACTTTATATTTTAATATAAAAAGAAATTGAAGACCAGGGTAGTTAGTCTCCTCCACTTTTTAGCCATATTTCTTAACCTCAGTGCTCTTATTCTGGATGTCATTTTTTTAAAATTACTTTTCAAAAAACAGGTACCGTTCACCAAGAAGCAACAACTACTTCTCAGGCTATCTGCTCCGACAGACATTGAATCACACTTCTAACCACAAACCAAAATTTTATAATGACAAAAAACCATCTCCAGTCCAGAACTTCTGGACGGATTATATCTGCAATGTACTGATGAGGCGAAAACACGCCGAAAAAGTACTTTTTTGTCCGCTCACGGCCGTACAAAAAAGTGGCGTCTGTGAAATCATACTTCAACATCATGAATTGACGTTAATAATGTCTACTTTTTTTGACGTTTGCGGAAAAAATATTTTTTAATTAATTTCTTAAATGTTAATCAACGATCGAAGGAAAAATAGTAGGTATGTATAATTCGTGTGAAAAGCACTAATTATACAATATACTATTATCGCACTTTTTTTCAATTAAAACAATGTTATAAGGTTGATAAAGAATACGTTTTTTTTGTTATTTCAGGTTAAAGATAGAGGATTCTCTTTGGTGGAGATGGATACAGAGTTGTGGAGCGAAGAACCAACACCTTCAGCCAGCCGGCACGGAAGTCAAGATGGAGAAATCGGTGATCTAACCAAAGAAAGTTGGGAGGTAAGGTTTTGTTGGCATATTATTTTAACACATTTGTTTTCCAATTTTCGTTTTTCTCCTCTTTTCATTAAACAGTTTTTCATGTAACTACACTGCCAAATAAAAAAGACTATCTGAATAGTCATAATCTTCTATTTTTCACCAAATAATTTTGAAAAATTTTATTTTTCGATAATCAACTTTAATAATTCGAAATTTAGGTTAACAATATTAATTTTGCAATAACTAGGAGGTAGATTAACACACAATATTATTTCGGTGATTCAATTTGTCACGAATAGTAGTTTTACAGTTAATAATAAAGTTGTATAATATCATGACTCACTATAGTAACAAAAATTTTTGTTGATAATAAATAGATGTTAATTTTCTGGTAGGTTATTTTGCATGTTGACCGGAAAAATAACATCAATGTAAAAAATTAATAACTTCCAATATTGTTGAATGATTAATTTCGAATATAACAAAAGTAAATTATAATTTCATAAAACTGGTTTATAAAGGTCATAATGTTGGAGCTGATTTTATTATACACTATAGCATAAAAAAGGGTGTTCGTGAAAGTGTAAAGTTTATCCAAAAAATTAAGCACGTGTTCGTCTCCTTTGCCGACTATTTTCTTTGATCAGCTTCAACTTCTTGAATTAATAACAATAGTATCTAAGAGAATTGAATATTCTAGTTAATTTAACTTTCGCAGGCTGGTAGCACTTGTGACACTTGTTATTTTCAGTGTCATAAGTTCACGAAACGCTAAATTCAAATTGAATTTTGTTCAAACAATTTTTCGGGTATTTATTCATTAATTTGCTTTGTTCCAGTCACAGAACTGATACTTAGTTGACAAAAACAACTCTCACAGATAAAAGTTAGGGTCTCAACATCAATTATGACCAAAGTGAATATGAATTTAGCAGTCCAAGTTTAGATAAGAACTTTGTGTTTTATGTAATCTCGTCTTCTTTTTTTTTGGGTGTTGATGCCTCAGCTACTTAGGTCATTTGTATGACATGTCAAAATAATGACCAACTTTTAAAAGTTCAGTATCTTTTTTTTTGTTTGACTTTGAAAAAAAGGAAAATAATACGTCAATCAACTTGTCAAATATATTTGTCAGTGTAAGTTACATAGTGGTAGTATTTTTTCTTTTTGATTTACTTTTCAACACTAATGTAGTTGGGTAAATAAAAATTTGGTTGTGTTTAACGATGCAGCTTATCAAGGCCCCCTACGTTAAGATCTACACCATCATCAAGACCCAAACAATGTCTGCAGACGGAAACGATGAGGTGATTTAAAATCACGCACGACACATAAATGTCACACAAATATCTCTCTCTCTCCAAATACGTATCTTGATTCTTTAATACTCTTCGGTATCACCGCACTTCCAATAACAAACGTTCACGTTTACATCAAGCTTATAAATCTTCTTTTTTAAGAAGAACGTTCGTAAAATCAGGTCTATGCTTAGAAATATTCTTTTTTAAGAAGAACGTTCGTAAAAGCAGATCTGTGCTTAGAAATCTTCTTTTTTTAAAATAACGTTCGTAAAAGCAGGTCTGTGCAGCAACAGCCAGAGTGCTTATACTTTTTTTTTCTAAAACGTATCCAGCCAACAGGACATGGCATGTTTGGGATTATTTAAGAATTTTTATTTGAATTAATAATTTTTTGGATCCTATCCTAATTTGGATTACACTAAAAATATCTTGTATATTCATGCAACTTTGCAAGAGCAGGTGTTTCGAATGTTTGGCCCGGGGTTATTTGGATCTAAATTTAAACTATGGGTGATTTATCTTTGAATTAGTAAATATAAATAAAATTACCTATGCCGGATTTACACTGTCAAAAATCCTACGTTCTGCTACATGAAATGTATGCAACACTTGTAGTGTAACTTTGGTCACGTGGTCTTTAAACATTTGATAAAGATACATCATATTGATAACGCCATGTTCCTTGAGTGTTTTAGGAACTATTATAGGATCGCACAAATAACAGGCGGTGGACGGGTCGGGTATAAAAAATTCCATGTTGCCAGATTGACTCAATTTTACTATAGTCTAGGAACCGCTGTAGTGACTGCGGTTATTGAAAGACTGCTTTGTTTTTTAGTAATTTCTATGACGTTAATGTGAATCGTTATTCATTACTGACAAGATTTACAAACATGTTTTTTTTTGTTTTATGCAAAACATAAATGTTGTTCTATCCGTCCTTGATTTGTAAATGATTCAATAACAACTAAAATAAATCTAAATAGTATGACTGAACTTTATTGATTATGCGGAATAATTTACAAAGTCGCTAGTGAAGTGAACACACAATGCGCCGGAATAATTAATATGCGCATTGGAAAAAAAAAATTGTAAACAATACAAAAGTAAATGTTAATTTTTATTTATTTTTTGCGATTGATTTGTACACGAATCTTTGTTTTTGTGTGTGAAGGAAAATAATACAATTACACGCTAATCGCTAGCCAAACAGAATATGTCTGTTCTATATGTACATGTCAATGACATAAAATGAAATCTACAATTGAAATGTTTCATTTCCAGATCTCAAAAATCATCAATGTTCTATTTAAGCCTAGCAAATTAATTTCCCAACTTTTATAAATACAGCTAAGGTTTGTTTTCACTATTTTCGAGACACTTTGTATAGCTCTCACGGAAATCCTGTACGTTTTTAAACTTTCCTTCCCAGTTCTCGTTAGTACACAATTACACAAAATCTGATCTGATAGTATTCTCTTCTTTTAAATGGACTCATCCCCATGGGAGTGCCTACCAACCAAACCCACCTCAAACTCGCCGTTACACTCTCCGTCATCACTCCTTCTATCACTCCCACTTCTCACATGCCATGTCGAGTCCTTCTCTTTCCTTAATCATGCTCTCTACTACGCCACTTATCTCCATCCATTTCTCCTCGCCCCTCAACATAATCTCCACCATATTTTCCCAATACATCGCCACCTGCGTCAAGAGCAGTTCACCTCCCCGTATTTCTGATCCACCCAATTTCTCCTGCTCCCAATCGCTCCTTTTAGCGCGCCCTCATACTCATCCCACCTTCTCGCCATTTTCTCATCCATCCATTCCTGTACTTCATCTCTGGTCGCACCCCTCCAGCGTTTCTATCTGGCTCTAAACAACAAGTCCAATGGATAAGACCTTGACAGCACCGATGCTAAAAGTCCACCCACTGTCATGTACGCCTGCACCACCCTCAGGAGTATCCCTCTCTGCACCCGCAGGAATGGTCTAACCCCTCACTTTCGCGCCATACAGCATACTCTGCTCTACCGTCCTACCAATTACCCTCCTCTTCCATTCTCCCGGTCCTTTCACATTACCCATTAATCTTCCCAGCCATGCTGTCCTTACTTTTGCCTTCTGTGCAGCCTTCAACATATGGGTTTTGAAGGATAATTGGCTATCCAACCACACCCATAGATTTTTCACCACTTCCTCCATCCGAATTTTCCTTGCCTTCACCATCACCCCCACTTCCTTCGCCCCTTCACCAGTAGCCTCACCGTCTTATCTTCAGCCACTTCCAGTCCACACCGCTCTATCTTTTCCACAATCTTCCTACACATCCTCTTCGCCTTTCTTTCTATCTCCACCTCTCCCTTTGACGTACATACCAGACAGACATCGTCCGCATACACAGTAATCTCACATCCCTCTTCACATGCTATCCCACAAACTTCATCAAACGCACACTTCCAAAGCGTCGGTCCCATAACCGAGCCCTGGGGCACTCCAATCTCTGTCCCATACCTTCTCCCTCTAGTGTCAACTATCGCACGCCTCTACTAGATTATCTAGGCCCTTCCCCTACTCCAAGCTTTATCAACGCGCTCAACACCGCCCGTTTACTGACACTGTTGAACGCGTTCCCTACGTCGAAGAACACGAGTAGGGGCAATTTCTATGACCACTTGGTAATCCTGAGAAAGCCTAGTCTATTTCCGTACTGGAAAATTCTTTTCGTGCAACCGGACGCAAAACAAGCATTTTGCAGCCGCAACAGAGGCCGCAAAATGATATTTTGCGGCCGTTACCCAGAGTGACGGCCGTTCCCATAGTGACTGCCGGCAAACTGAACGCCACTACAGCATTTGACATTTCTGAAATATGACAATAACAATGTATTGCGAACCAAAAACTAACTGTCTTTTCTAAAGAGACATAATGTTTATTGAAATTATGTAATTTTCACGGTTGCACGAAAAATATTGTGTATACTATGGCCGCGAAATGTTTCCGCGACCTCGAGATTATCTCTCTCTCGGAACGCGAAAAAGCATTTTGCGGCCTTAGTATACAAATAACTATTCTAGATGGTTCTAGTCAATAAAACTGCTTGAAGACCCTTTCTGTTTTCCTACGCTGCTTTGGAGAGTTTTTGGTCTAAATGACTTTACCCAAGAACAAACATTTAAATAGGTTGCCTGTGAGACTTACAGGATCTTTGGATAAGATTTTATGGATTCGAGTCGTTTCCAAGGTTGTTGTGTTTATCGGAGACATCTCTGTCAACCTTCTATTTGACTTTCTCTAGTAGATTTTGAAAATAATTTCTACGCAAAAACACTTGTGGCAATCTGAAATTGGCCTTAACGCCTTTTTTCTTCGAAAAAACTATATATAGGTATCGGTATAAGAAAAATAAAAATAGCTGGTGCCATCCTGTCCGAGGAATTTTTTTGTTTTCCAAACATTATGACCAATAATAATTTCGAGATTAAAAAAAATAATTTTCAAGTATTAAACAAATTTTTTCTTGGCATATTTGTCAACGTTCCATTGAAAAAATATTTGACACGAATTCCGATAGATGCAAAAACCAGGAAACATTTCAATTTTGGATGACAAACGGTCGTCATGCCAAAACAATCTATTTTTAGGTGAAATTTATAGAAGGCAGGTGTGGGCTTCTGGTCGATCTCATCAGATCACTATTTCTTAATTTCAACAAATTGGACTATAAATAAAGTGTAGTTTGATCATTGATGAAAGTGTCTATCACCTTTTTGCCGAAAATATTCCACCGAAACTTCCCAGTAGATACGTCCATAGAAATTCCGGCGGAAACCAGATGTTTTTGGCACTTGTATTATAACAATTTGTTTTGCGGAAAGAAAAGTATCCGTTGCCAATTATATAGAGAAAATATTTTCGTAGTAGAGGATGTATAAATATGTCAATAATGTCGTTGTTATTTTTTTCCAAATCAATTATATGTTTTCACATTTATAGCACATCTTATTTATGGTATAAACATGTATGTATGTATGTATTTTGAGGTGACATTCACTGAGACCTAAAATATCTATTGTGCCTTCTTACTTCTACTTAGTTTCTGAGAAGAAAAAAAAAACTCGTAGCTCCTTTAGTCCTATTTTTAGGATATCTGCAGGCTTCAACTAAGGTAAATGTTCCTCTTCTATCCAGTAATCCCAGGTGTTGTGCTCTAGGATTCTGAAGTGCTGTGCAGTTGCAAAGTATGTGGATGGAGGTTCCTTCTTCCATTCCACAAAATCTACATTCTACTTCCTCCACTATTTTGAGCTTTTTCAGGTGCCCATTCAGGCGACAATGTTCCGTTAGGATCCCTGTTAAAACTCTTAGCGCAGTTTTACTTTGACTCATGCATTCATTTGATCTCAACAGGTTGTAGTCACCCAGAAGAGTCTTTGATTGTATAAGCCCTACTAGATCTTTCCAATGGTCAGATCTTCTCTTTTTCTCGGCTTTATCTATTTCTTCCAATATTACATTGGGGCTGATTCCGCAAAAGGGTTCAGGCCCACAGAAAGGTTTTTCAGTCCCCCTCTTTGCTGGTACACCTGCTATTTCATTTCCTTCTATTCCAGTGTGTCCTGGAATCGATAGTAGGGTGACTATATTGTTCTCACCTAGTTCATTGAGTTTGTCTAGGCATTCCCACACTATTATGGAGCTGATTACACAAGAGCTCAGTGCTTTAATGGCTGCTTGACTATCCGACATTATGATAATCCTTTGTCTTCTGTATCCTTTATCTATATTGAACTGGGCGCACTTTCTTATGGTGTGGATTTCCGCTTGAAAGATACTTGGGGTTGTTCCCAAGCTTTCAGAGTGTTTGGTTCCTGGCCCGAACACTCCTATCCCAGTTCCTTCTATTGCTTTTGAGCCGTCTGTGTGACGAGGTGGTTTTTTTTAATGATTCCCTCTCTACTTAGTATACTCAGCATACAATGTAAAACTACCAGCGGAATCAGCTTGGAAAGTTATTTTAAAGATAGTTATAATTTCTATAAGAAAGCAGTTCGAATGTAAATATTAATTTCACAAATATATTGAGTTTTAAAGAAAATTTCTGACCTTATTGACATAATTTTAAATTAAAAATTGTTCCAAAACGATTCCTTCCTTTTTCATGTTATCCAAATATAATAATATACACTCTTTCACTATTTTGAAATACATTTATTTAACAACAAATTCTCTGTGAAAAGAATCAATATTATTGTTATTACTTAATACAAATCTTATCAATATTTTATAATACGAAACGGCCCAAAACTAATAAACGCGGTCTTAGGTCGAGTTTATTTCAATACTATCTTTATGACAGACTTACTGGCTTCACTTTTTGTTTTTGTTTCTTTATACTTGTAGGCCTCATTGAATGCTCGCCTCACAAAACAATACAAATATAAATTTTTAATACTTGTTGGGACAATCTTATTATAATTAGACTGTGTTTTATTCATTACAAGTTAATTTATCGTACAAGATTAACTTTAAACCTCTAATATAAAGTCCTTGACCCGTTTCTCTAGACTTTTGGCATAATTTAGGGGTCATTATATGTGACCGCCATTATTAATAGTAGGTATCTATTTGTGCATCTAGCAAAAATTAATTTTCCATTTAAACAAACAAATCGAGATTAATTATAATAAACTACGCATATTGAATTATTGTACAATGTAGCTTTAAAAGTAAATAGTTTTAAGTAGATATTTATTTAAATATTCGATAAGACTAATTTGTTTAATGAGATAACTCTCTACACAAATATTGACAATCGTAAAATTTTGGTAAATGTATATAGAATGAAGTACTAAAATTAATCTCTTGAGAACTACTTAAAAATCAGCTTTTTATCAGATTTAGTACCGTTTGACTTGTATTTATTTCCATTACCTAGTCCAAATTATGCCTCTGTGCAGATCTTGAACAATTGATAAATATATAGCGAAATTATTAGCAAAAAAATTCATATTTAACGCATTGTAAGGTTTTATAAAGGCATTAATCATTAACCTAAGTCCCAACATATGAATCACCCTGTATAGTGTATACTATTATATTTTGGATACGGTGAGTATTAATTTGTGGTGGAATTGACTCGGGAATAACTTTGTATATTGGAAGTGTGGTGCCCACCCACTTAAAATCAATTCTTACTCTCTTTTACCTGTCCTAGTATTAGATGTGTCTATGGTCTCAGAATTCCAATTACCTCAGATACAATTAAACACAGTAGTGGCTTTTATTAGATATAATACAGCGAGCCCCAAATTTAAGTGCTTAAGGTCTGTATACATATTCAGGGATTCATGCGAAAAAATAGGTGGCACCAATACTGTCGCTGGAAAAGCCGATATCAAAGTGACAACTGCACTGTGGCATATGGGATTATTTTTACAGGGTGTTTTCAAATGACACTTACAACGTTTGCATGTAGATTCCTCTCGTAAAATTGGACAAAATGATATAAGGATTGACAGGTCCAGCACATTTACTTTTCGAAATACAGGGTGTTAACATTTTGAAAAATTGAATGTTTTAATTTGATAACTTTAAAATGGATCAATAAATTGATTTGACATTTGGCAGGTTGTTTTTAAATGTGAAAGAGCATATTTTGATGGAAAAATATTTTTCAATTTTCGATCCAGTGGTGTAGATTTGCACTGACATTTGAAGAAATTTTCATTCAATTTTGCATTCCTCGATGGTTTTCAAGATATTTAATGATTTCATGAAGTCTGCAAGATCACTTTTTAATAATTAATAAAAAAAAAATGTTCCTGTATTTTTTCCAATATCTACCAAGTACTCATGGTTGGAATAAGTAACAAGAACTAATTTATGAAACAGCAATGCATCTAAAATATTCAGAGAAGATTGTTGAAAATATTTTTGTCCAAACTTGTGATTTTATTAACAAAAGAATTAAGCAGCCAACAAATTACAGGAGATGTTCAACATTTTGTCCATTTACATTTATACATAATTTGCAACGTTTTCTCATCGAAAATAGCATACCTTGGAAAGACTGGCGATTGCCGGAAATCATTGCTGTAGCTGCATGGATTCTTTCTAATTTTTTTAAATAAAATCACAAGTTTGGACAAATATTCTCAACAATTTTCTCCGAATGTTTTAGATGCATTGCTGTTTCACAAATTGGTTTCTGTTACATATTCCAACCATAAGTACCTAAATATAAGAAATTTTATTTTTAAATTAATTATTAAAAAGTGATCTTGCAGACTTCATGAAATCATTAAATATCTTGAAAACTACGAATTTTTTTATACGTGCAAGGTTATTCGTTTTTCAAATGAAAACCATTGAGGAATACAAAATTGAATAAAAATTACTTCAAATGTCAGTGGCGTGAAAAATGGGAGGGGAAAGGTAACATATTCTTCCAAATCTACACCACTGGAACAAAAATTGAAAAATATTTTCCCATCAAAATATGCCCTTTTACATTTAAAAACAACCTGCCAAATGTCAAATCAATTTATCCATCCATTTTAAAGATATCGAATTAAAACATTCAATTTTTCAAAACTTTAACACCCTGTGTTTCGAAAAGTAAATGTGCTGGACCTCTCAATCCTCATATCATTCTGTCCTATTTTACGAGAGGAATCTACATGCAAACGTTGTAAGTGTCATTTGAAAACACCCTGTATATAAATTACATTATCTTCCTGATATTTTTCCGCATGAATTTTGAAACATCTTGTATTTGACAATAAAGGGTTATCATGTATACCAAATTTCAATCCCTTTTAAAAAGAAATCTGAAAGGTCATTTTAGAAACTATTAATTCTACAACCTCCCATTGGAACTTAGGCCCTTAAATAAGTAATTAAGTGGGGATTATGTTTAGAGTTTAGGAGCGCACTGTATATATAATAAGGTATGATTGTTTGATGTTAAATTAGTGTTAGCTTTGACGTTGCACAGAAAAATTAGTAGTATTTAGCAAGATGACCTATCACCGGGCGTTGTGTTTATATGTGCTATGATTTTTGGCAGGATTTCAGAAATATCGTATCTCTCTCTTTTTCTCTGAGACATTCTCGCGATATTAACCGCTTACTTCGAAGATTATTTTAGTGGAGCGTGGTCAGAGGTGAAGGTGTTTTGGTTTTCCGAGTTAATATTTTTTAATTTTATTTGATAAATTTGTGAATATGCTTACCACGAAGGTTAGGTTAAGTGATATATTGAAAAAAATGAAAAAGAAATCGAAAAAGTGTAGTGGGAGTGAATTAAATAACAAAAAGGTAATTTTATTTTATGTATGGTAAGTTTGGAGAGATTTTGTTAATGTTTTTCTTCTAAATATAAAGAAAACTAACAAATATCTTGAAAAATTTAGTTTATTGCTAAACACTTACAGAGTGAACAAATATTTCGATTGTTCTCCCTATCATTTACATGTTAATAATTAATTAAACACACTGAATTAGCTTTTAAAGCAGTCACCCTATACGAGGGATGTCTTAAAAAATTTTTTGAATTTTCTGCGTTAAACCGGTTTGGAGTTTTTTGACACGAATAGACTGTAATTGATTTCTGTGATGCGGTGTTCAACAAAAGACTAACTTTTTACATTCCTCATGTGTTTTATTGTTGAAAACAGTAGTTAAAGCACCTTCTAAACGGGCAATAAGTGCAATATTGGCAACTATAGCTCAGCCAGCATGACATTTCAATTGTAGCATATGGCTCTACCATATATATCTCGGCAATATTGTTTGCAACACTATGGCCCATTAATGAAAATAATTTGTTTCGTAGACGGGCTACACAATAGTGCAAGAATGGCTGACGAAATCATTCGCGTCGCAGCGACTTATATTGTTTTAAGCACAAATTTAAAGAAAAAAATAAGTAGATTGTGGATTCGACCTTAGGCGTGATACTTTAGATTACCTACCATTTCACTAGTTTACCGCCACCATTACCGGTTTTCTTCTTTTTCACCCCATTTTTTGCATAAGTTCTCAAGTTTCTGAATATTTTGTAGGTCTCATCACTTGATATACCAAATTCTTCGGCGATAACTGCCCATCCATCTTTTCTATCATTTCTGTCTTTATAAATTCCGGTTTCCACATTCTATAACTCAGGATGTAAATGTATTTCATTAATAAACTCAATAATCTTTTAATTCGACCAAGTTTTAGTCATTTTATATACTATAACCTCCAAAATTTTCATAACAACAACAACAACAACAAACGAACACCAAAACAAAGTAAAATTGCAGAGTATTTTCGCTGGCCAAGCGATAGGCCGGCAACTCTTGCTGCAACCAATTAAATGCACAGGCAACACAAAATATGTGTAGCTATATGGCCGGGACACACTGAAAATATTGTCAATATATTACCTAGTCTGGCTGTTATCGCTGGCAATGTTGCCAGTCACTGTGTTGCAGCTACATATTGCCCGTTTAGGAGCTCCTTAACTCAACTGTCTCCGAAATTTGTTTAAAAACTTATCTTGACTAGATTCCATTTTTCTACTCACTCATCAACTTTAAAAAATCAGTTTTTATACAGCTTTAAACGGAGCTTTCTGAAACTTTTTTATTAACCAAACATGACAGTTAATTTGATATTAGTTGACAGACAAGATTTTCAAAACAGTCTATCCGAATATAATTTTTTTTAAAAGTTTTAAATAGGAGTTTTCGTCATTATTAAAATTTATTGTGTTATGCGCAAAGTAATTGCTAATTCCTTTTTTTAATGTAATTGTAATTACTTTTCAAATACATGTAATTACCCAGCACTGATTGACAGGCGCTAACTATTTTGTTGTGTGTATACAACAGTTGAGACATCCCTCGTATTGTTAATACTGAAAAATGTGTAGGAAAATTTGCAAATTTATTTATATCACTATCAATCTCAACAAATAATGTATGACTGTATCTAGTATAACGACATAAAATACATTGAAAAAGAAAATAAAGATTCTTTTGTTCTTACATTAATTATAATTAAGATTTATTTATATCAAGTTATCAGACTAATCGAATTTATAATGTCTCGTTCTTTAATTCAGCTTAAAGTTCGTTTTTTATTTCATGTTGTGGATAATAAAGAAACCTTATTACATCAAAATAGATATTCTATTTAATGGGCTATTTTTAAAAATATATTTTTTATAAAAAAACGTATTAATAAATTGCATTCTAATGTACCACAATCACATTTCTTGTATTTGTCAAAGCAGATGTCCTAAAACATCACTTGAAATAAAATTTCAATCCTTTACAAAACACTTTTTTATACAGACTGTCCAGGATCTTAACAGCAAAATTTTGGGAACGAGAAAATTAAGGTTAAAATAATTCTTTTTTCTCTTATTTTTTGAGAATCAAACCACAATAATGTTTTTTATTTTTTATTTCGAAGTTCCGGTAGTGTTCCAGCTACCGTTCTCAAGATTAACTAGCAATAAAATAATTTTTGGTCCCTATCTGACACAACGAAAAAATATGACAACTAGACAATCAATAATATTTTGAAGTTTAAGACTACAAAACTTTGTTGTCAAATTTTATTAAGGTCCATTCATAGTAGATCACATCTCTGGTAAAATGTGAAATAAAAAACATTATTGTGGTTTGATTCTCAAAAAATAAGGGAAAAAAAAGGATAAGTAATGCCACAAGGAACTTACAGAAGATATGTTGAAATAATATTTGACATTGAGATAAATTTTTGTAATACAAACCTTTGTTCCGGAATTTTTGGCCTCTAAGGTTTCCAAACAAAACTTGTTTATACATAATTTTCAAACTATACTTTGGAACCCTATAAAAGGACCATAACTTTCCTCTTCCACAGAATATTAGTTCCCTCCTGGCATGCACAGAAAAAGCTACTTTAGATTCTATAATAAACTTCATCAAGCAAGCAGAAACAGATCTTTAACATAGACACATTCAATAGAGAGCAGAAAAAAAAAGTTCTGTGGCCAATAGCCTTCGGCTGAGGGCTTACCTGCTTCCACACACACAAACACAACCCTATAAAATTTTAGTGAGGGCTGATTCTCTTTACCTCTACCCTTTTAAAAGTTATTTTCGCTAAAATATAAAATGATGTACAGATAAAAAAGACTGACTTAATTTTGATGTTTTAAATATTTCTGTTTTAATAAAAAAATCCATTGATTGCAAAGTTTACATAATGAAATTAAATAAATCTTCTAGTTTATTTTTTTTAACCAGCATAAACTGTTCGAGTCTGTATACAATATACTTGCGAAGTAATTCGTATTATTTATAGGCATGTTGTTTATCTTTAGTTTAAACCCACAGTCAACAAGACCTGGCGTAGTTCTGTTTATGAGGTGGCCTCCCAATAATTAAACAGAACTGTAAAGAATCCAGATTATCTTTAAGTTGAAGTTGGTTTTGATTTTTATGACTGGTTTCAGTTTGTTTACCATAATTAATATTGTCAGATTGATGACACATAATTTTTTTAAACTTAACAATGTAAGCCATGGGTTTATCTATTTAAAAGTATATTAAAGATAGGAAGTTCTTTACAGTCTATTCTTTATCTCAATAGTATATTATAGATCTTTTTGCTGCTTCAGAGTAAAATAATGATACCTACATGTGCCATGAGCCACAAGTTTATTAAGTTTGGTCAATTATATGAAATAATGAATAATGCTATGACAAAAAAATACCATATATACTTTGATTCACTCTCGCTACTTTATAATTGTTTAAATTTCGCGCCGAAACTGTCTATGACATCACAGCATTGTGGTTGTATGCATGTCTCTGTAGCCGCTCGCCCTATAGGATAATAAAAACTACACTGCTTAACATAATGTAGATAATATACGAGGTGATAAATTAATGTTTGAATGGAAGCTAAAATTTATTCAACAATAATAATTATCTCATACTTATTGTGCAGTATGGGCTCTTCAACGAGGTAAAAGAAAAAGGATGGAAGGTAAGCTTGGTAGTGATTTAATCAACTTTCGACGGAAGTCGCCATATTGAGAAGCCACATTAGTGAATTAGTCATCAATTCTTGTTTCAACACAGATAACCTTAATATACTGAAATGTGTCAAATTGAATTTGAAAAATAGAGATTTTCAGTATTAGAAAGGTTATTTATGAGTATTAGTATGAATTTAGGAAAAAGTCTAGAGAAATTACAATGGGCTCTATAGTAATATCAATTATGTTATCTAGCTCCCACATTTTTTTTTCTATTTCTGTAACGTGTCTAATACATTTTTGCCAATTTTCACTTGTTACTTCAGATATTGCCTTATTGAAGAGATTTTTAACATCTGATAATTTAAAAGTAGTGTTATTTCTGGCAACATAACCTTTAACTTGAGCCCATATCAATTCTATCGGATTCAGCTCACAATGGGGTGGTAAACGAAGGATTTCAATATCTCCTCAATATTATATTTTTTATAATTTTGCTTATGTTTTTTAGCAATAGTTAACAATTCTGCCCTCAGCATTGTATTGTCAAAGGCTAAATTTTTAGAAGATAACCATTTTGCAATTTCATCCTTTTTCCATTTAGTGGTTGGTAAAGGTTCAAGTAATCTGGAGTGGTAACTTGCATTGTCCATTACAATAACCGATCCTTTTGGTATGAATTGAATCATCTGTTCAAAATATTCCTCAAACACGTCTCCATTCATTTCTTCGTGATAATCAACGGTTTTTTTTTTATTCAAATAAGAGTAAACCATTCTCAAGAAAACCGTTTGTACTGCCTATATGACAAATAATTAATCTTTTACCTTTTCCTATAGGTTCCTCAAAACCAGTAGTATATCCTTCTAGAAAAGCTTGATGGGATGATTTTATATTTTTGTCTTTCCAAACTCTTCCTACACAATGTCCTTCATTAACCCATGTTTCATCTAAATAATAAATGTTTTTATTTTGAGCTTTAACTTGTTGTATTCTTCTGAGGTACTGTCTTCTCCAACATACAATTTATTCAGAATCAATTAGCATTGAGTGTCTGCCCATTTTTTCAAATTTAAAGTTTAACTCATGTAACATTTTCCATAGTTTATCCCGGCTTATTGTGGGTAAATCAACATCATTCGTAATGGCTTGCAAAACTTTATCTAAAGTTGGTATATGCTTGTTTATAAAAAATGAGTGAACAAGCTTACGAATAGCATTTTTAAAAAACTGGTCCACGTTGACTTTTAATAGTTTTGGTCTACCTGGTTTCGGCTTTGGTGAGGTTACTCCACCTGATTTTTCCTCCTTTAGAACTCTATATATTGTAGATTTTCCATATCCCATTGCCTTAGATGTTGTTTCAACTACACTGTCAATAGTGTTTGAGGGATTTTGATGTTTAAAATAGTGGTACACATTCACTACAGCACTCTTTTCATTGAGCGATAAATGGTCTAGTTTTAATTTTTTTCACTGGCGTATACTCACAAACCGCTTCCATTTTTAGTCACTACTATTTGTCACGTTTATCAAAAATCAAATAACTGGATTTCTAGAAACTTAAGCACTATTTAAGTCAAAATATCTGTCATTAGAAGCTGTTGCCATTCGGAGGTCGTTACATAACAATTATCCCTTTCTAATCTGGTTACGCCTATGACGCACGTTAATCCTCTTAGGCCTACTGTAGTAACAATGAAAGATCATAAAATAATGTGATAGTCCAAGAAATTTAATAAATTTTGTATTGAAATTAACAAAAACAATTTAGAATGCATTACAAATATTGAAGTTTTACCGCACGTACTGTACTATAGTTTTGCATACCGAATTAGTTTTTATTCTGGGAATTTACTCTCTCTTGATTTTCAAATACAGTATAGATAATTATAAAAGTTATATTGTGTCAATAAAACCAGTGCAGTGCTCATCTGAATACATTTTCAAAAATTCATAACTCGTTTTTGGTAAGAGAGCGCCAATTTTTTGTTTCATTTTCGTGTTCAGCGACCTCGAATTAATAAAAAAAAATATTTCATCAAAATCCGCGTTGTACCACTAAACTAGACTTTTACCTGAATTTAAGTTGTATTTAGTTGTACAATAGTGTTTAGAGACTGCTTTTATCCAATATATACCATCCTAAAAAGATGCATAATATGAGAGTTTTTTTGTTTCCCCTAATTAAATAATTTAATGTACGCCTCTGGTTTGTTTACGCTTCAACGGAAGTCGGCCATATTGATAAGCCACTTTGGTCGATGATTATTTATACTGTTATTTTCTTTCCTCTCTCTTTTACCTCCATGGGGCTCTTATGGACAACGACATATCTCTATAGGAACAATAGTTTGTTGAACAAACCATTTAATGTCATTATGACAGTTTTAATAAGAATTTTGAAAATTGCTGACGGGGAAATTATGTAAATGTTGCATGTAATCCATATTGGTGAAAAAAATAGTTAATTGATACTTGATTTCCCTAATATATATCTTCTCTTTTTATGAAGGTGTTGCCAAGGTCAGAAGAACTACGAAGAGCATTCTATTCAACATCAGCGGCACCTTCATTGGATATAGAACTCACTCCGCCAGATTTAGTTGGTACGACTGAAATTCTCACAGACCACCACAGAGAAAACCTTTGCAGGCACTTGCCAGCCAGAGCGGAGGGTTATGCTTGGACATTAATATTTAGCACCAGTCAGCATGGCTTCAGCTTAAATTCCATGTATAGGAAAATGTTTAAATTAGAGTCACCCATATTAATGGTTATAGAAGACACAGACAATAACGTGAGTACATGTATCCAGTAACTGAACACCTGAAAGTATCTAAAGCTCCTGAAAAGTCGCTGAAGACTGGGCTCAATTTGTAGGTGCAGGTGTTTTTAACGAGAAAAAACTTAACGCGATTGAGTTTACGGAAGGGGGGAAAATGACCCTCTAAACCCTGGAAAACGGGTTTCTCTTTTCTTAAGATAAAAAATGAAGATTCATTTTTTATTGGAGTCTTCAGGAGCTTTGTCCCTTCATTTACTGGACAATAAACTGAGGTATTTAATAACATTTTTGTTTTAGGTTTTTGGTGCTCTAACCTCATGTGCCCTGCAAGTGTCGGACCATTTCTACGGTACTGGTGAATCCCTGCTATTCTCCTTTACTCCAGATTTCAAAGTATTCAATTGGACGGGTGAAAACTTATATTTTATCAAAGGAAATAACGAGAGTATCAGTATAGGTGCAGGTGATGGTAAATTCGGTCTATGGTTGGACGGCGACCTCTACATCGGTAGATCAGAATCTTGCAAGACGTACGGCAATGACGCACTTACCCCCAAAATTGATTTCGTGGTGAAGACGTTGGAGTGCTGGGCATTTATTTCGAGTTAATTTGTGATTGAAGTAGGTAAGAATCCGCCACTAGATGAAGTGTTGACGTTTATTGTTCGTTTCGGTCTGTTTTAGGAGGATAGAAACTCGCGTAAACAGTGGTGCATATCAAGGATGGATTATTTTTACAAACTAATAAATAATAATAATAATAAAAAGATTTACATTTAGCCGGAGCTTTAGTCGTAGAACAAGAGAAAAACACAACTGCACAACTATATGTTGGAAACAAAAAAGAAATCATTTAAAAATAAAAATGAAGATATATTTATTGTAGAGAGAGGTAACGGCTGCCGTACATTTATGGCTCGTTCAAATTAGTTTTTTATGGAATAAATATTGTTATTAAAATATAGCTGTCATTCAATGGCAAAATTACTTGAAACAACTCGGTAACATTGAAGTATTTATATTGGCCACTTTTTTTTTAATATGATTAGGATTATTTTTTATGAAAAAAAATTACTGAGAAAAGTTACAAAAATATAAAGAATAGTAGAATCTGTGTGTAGCTAAATTTTGCATTCAATTATTTTATTTTTCCCTCTTTTAGGTTCATTGTGGGAATCCGCCTATAATATTTATTGAGACATTTTTTGACAGTCTATTTTTATTTCTGGATCTAGGTTTCAAAAAGAACTTCTTTTAGTTCAACTTGAACTAGAATTATGAGTTTCTATCCCTGAATTATTTTCCAAAGCTTTTGTTGAACTTTTTTTGGAAATCCCTTGAAACTGGTATGTATTCTATGATATACTGTTTTCATTTGGCTGATTTTATAGAGTTTTTTTTATCAGCTTTTGTTTGCAGTGAACCCATTGAAACTACTTTTTGTTCTATGAACAACAGTTTTCATTATTCGGCTGATCTTCTAGAGTTTTTGTTAAATTTTGTTTGCAGTAAACCTATTGA
>CAJUYH010006272.1:0-11811 GCA_910591685.1 Galerucella tenella | reverse complement strand
TTTCCGCTATTTCTCCGCCGATTCACGATTTTGGTCATTCTATAAAACATTTTTCGTTATTTCTCCGTTTATTAACGATTTTGGGGCAACTTATAAAACCTTTTTCGCTTTTACTTCGCTAATTCATTATTTTGGACACTAAAAACTTTTTTCCGCTATTTCTCTACCGACTCACGATTTTGGACATTCGAATAACATTTTCCGTTATTTCTCCGTTTACTAACGATTTTGGGGCATCTTATAAAACCTTTTCCGCTATTTCTCCGCCGATTCACGATTTTGGACATTATATAAAACATTTTCCGTTATTTTTCCGTTTATTAACGATTTTGGGGCATCTTATAAAACCTTTTCCGCTTTTATTTCACTAATTCATTATTCTGGACACTATAAACTTTTTTCCGCTACTTCTCCGTTGATTCACGATTTTGGATATTCCATAAAGCATTTTTGGTTATTTCTCCGTTTATTAACGATATTGGGGCATCTTATAAAACCTTTTCCGATTTTATTTCGCTAATTCATTATTTTGGACACTACAAACTTTTTTCCGCTACTTCTCCGCCGATTCACGATTTTGGACATTCTATGAACCATTTTCCTCTATATCTTCGTATACTAACGATTTTGTGGCATCTTCTAAAACCTTTTCCGCGTTTACTCCGCTAATCCATTATTTTAGACACTACAAACTTTTTTCCGCTATTTCTCCGCCGATTCACGATTTTGGACATTCTATAAAACATTTTCCGTTATTTCTCTGTTTATTAACGATTTTGGGGCATCTTATGAAACTTTTTCGCTGTTACCTCGCTAATTCATAGTTTTTGACACCCTCTTAAACTTGTTACACTATTTTTCAGTTAATTAACAAGTTTAGAACATCCTGTAAGGCATTTACCGCTATTTCTCCGTTTATTAACGATTTTGGAACATCTTATGAAACTTTTTCCGCTATCACTCAGCTAATTAATTATTTAGGACGTTATATGTAACTTTTTTCATCATTTATCGGTTTATTAACGATTTTGGGGAATCTTATATAACTTTTCTCGCCAAATTACGTTCTTTTAATGCGTATACAATATCTTTTTTTGTCTACCTTACCGGAAAAACAATCATATGAACACCAAAAATAGGGCGGAAAGTATTATTTAGCATCTCAAGAGCAGAAAATTCATAACGCCACGATTTTTGAAGTTCTTCACTATCTGTCACTTGATGACTTTGACGTTTCACATGAATTTTTTAATTAGAAGTCAGTGTATGTCAAAGTTTTTTGTTATATTTTTTTGTTTATTCAGTAAGCGAGAAAAAGTTGTGTGTTACACTTTAGAAGCCATTAACTATCAGTTGCCCTCGCTTCGCTACGCTCACTAGTGCATCTAATAAACTAGTCCTGCTGAATCTCATTTTCTGACCTTGTGACACAATATACTATATTCTTACCGGGTGGTTGAAGGCACCATTCCGATTGTCGGTCTCCACTTTCTACTTTCTTCTTGACTAAGATCGCCGGGTTTTAAAACTTTGGGAGGATCTTTGGCATTTTTCAACTTCCTGGCGAGAAATACGAATCCATCGGCGTATTTAGGATCTCTGTATCTTACAGTACAAACAGCGTTGTCGGTTATGGGCTCCAAATCAGTAACCGGTGATTCGAAACACCTAAAAATAGAAATAATTATAGAATAATACAAAAAAATTATATTTCAAATATAAATTCACCCTCCAATTGATATATTTATATCGGAAATCAATATCGTTCCTCTCATTCCATCGATGGAGATGGCGCATTCGGAGTTTTCGTCCACTTTTTGTTTATATAACCCAGACATGATGTCGTATCCTTTATTTTTCGGTGAAACATACAATTTGTCATCGCCTCGAATGTTTCTCTTGATTTCTGCCGGCGATAGCATTTTATAATAAGGCTCTAGAGCTTTGAATAATCTTGTTTCGTCGACGAACGGTAACAGAGCCACTCCTTGCCAAGCGAATTTTTTACCGTTCAAATCGATTTTAAAGTCTTCCGGGTAAAAATCGATTATATCGGAATCCTGAAAGAAAAAAATATAAATAAACAAAAAAGAAATAGGGGCTGCCGAGAAAAGTTAAAATATAAATAAATGAAACCCTTTCAAAAATGTTATCATACGCCCATAACAAATGGAAATTATACTTTGGCAAGTTTATCTGAAGCCGTGAAAGGAATGCAGTCGAAATCATTCGATATTGCCACGTTTAACTATGAAAAAGCTAAAGTGCTAAGTATGTAGCGATAATAATTAGAAAAGGGACTTTTTATTATTAACAATATGATTACACGTTAACTCTTCAATGTGCTTTTTTCCTTGGATTTTGTCTATTGACATTATTTTTCCAATTCATGAATATTAAAAGATTAAAATTTTTCCAAATTTGCTATGGGCTTCTTCAAGCTCTGGCAGCGTTGTGCGAAAACCATAATGACCACACCCTCCGAACTACATAATTGGAGATTTTCAACGAAGGGCCTGACCAGCTGACTTCTTATTGGCAGGCGCCCACGTGTGTTCTTCTCTCTCACTTCGTCTATTGATTGATATTGATTTATCCTTTATCCAGTGGCGTTGGTATTGTCAGTTACCTTTGTATTTTCAATTTTACTTGGTAAAATAGGTACCGTACGCCATTTGCACATTTATTACAGATAGGCGCCATGTCTCCTCGCCTCTTACCGATGCCCCGTAGTTTCAGATAAACTTGCCAAACTATAATAGGTTTGTTCGTAGAAAGAATTTCCAACCGATTGGAAACTTGTCAAACTCTGACATTCCGTTTGTGATTCGTTAGGTTTGTTCGTAGAACAGTCAGATGCATGCGCATTAAAAAAAGCGTTCGTAGAAACAATTTGGCAGTTGGTGATTGAAAAATCCTATGTTCGAAAATAAAATTTGCGGTTTCGGATCAGTTGCCAACTATCAGAATAATTTGCTGACCGGGATCAAATTTTCAGTTTGAACAAGAGAACATGCGTCTTGTGATGCTGTAGAAAGTGACAAATTTTTACTATTTTTCTAGTACTACTACTACTAAATGTACAGGCGAGCCTTGTCCTGGACAACTCAAGCCAAGGTTCCGACACTGAGGCCACTGGCGGGACCATTGTGCCAATCCTGCTACCTAGTCATCCATGAAGCCGAGCCCTTCAATAAAGGCCACAACCTTTTTCAGTGGATGCCTGCTTGTGTTTCCAGGAGCCATGACAGTGACTCCGAAGATTCGCCTGCGTAATACAGCCCAGTGTGGACACTCTAAGAGAACATGAACTGACGTTTCATCAGTCATGCCGCAACCCCTACATAGGGAACTTTCCTCTACTCCTAGATTGTAGAAGTGCTTCCTCATACAGCAGTGCCCTGTTAGGAGTCCTGCTATCTTCCTTAGCCTACTCCTTGGTAGTTCAGTGGCTGCCCTGGCGTGTCCATCAGTCCATCCCTTCAGTAGAAGTTTGGATTGTCTAGGACCCTGCAGAGCATTCCAATGAGCGAGGTGCTGATTCCTCAGCCACTTCTTCGTCTCCTTGCGTATCCTTTGTTTTGTTAGGCCCAGGGTCGGGCCCGGGCCGCAGAAAGGAGCTGCCGCCCCTTCCGCAGCCAGTGCATCCGCCATCTCGTTGCCTTCAAAACCAGAGTGGGCTGGAATCCATTCTAGAGGCACCACGTTCCGCCTTGCAAGATTAGCAAGTAGTTCTCGACATTCGTTAGCAAGTCCTGAGTTGCTGGTATACCCACTCAGGGCTTTAATTGCTGCCTGACTGTCGGAGTATATGGTTATGCGTCGATCCACATAACCTCTGTCTAGGTTTATCTGCGCACATTCCAAGATAGCATATATCTCGGCCTGATATGCAGATACACCCTCACCCAATGGTACACAAACCTGTGTTCTTGGGTTCCTGGAGTAAATTCCAGCCCCTGCTCTATCACCGGAGCATGAGCCATCTGTGTACCAGACGGTCCCATTAAGCTGTGTATTCCTCTCTTTTTCCCAGGACTCTCTATCCCGTATCATGGCCCTGTATGGGGTAGCGAAGTAGTACTCACGCAGGCATTCATCAGCCGCTCGAGCCAGAACTGGAATATCTTCCAGGAGCCGGAGCTTCTTGACGTGCCTGCACTCTTCCCCTCTTCGCACGTATCCCAGCCGTTTCAAGCGCAGGAAAGCCCTCCCCGCCTCAGCCTCGATCACATGGTGAAGAGGCCGAAGACCAAGGATCACCTCCATCGCAACAGTTGGTGTAGTTCTCATGCAGCCAGTTGCCCCCAAACTGACCACCCTTTGAAGGCGTGCCAGTTGCGATCTAGCCGTGACCAAGGTTACCCTCGGCCACCAGACATGTGAGCATAGGCAGCATAATCACTCTATAGAACCATATGATCGTTTTGGGGGTCAGTCCCCACCTCGGACCAATGGCTCTCCTACAGGCCCAATACGTGTTTGTCACCTTGCTTAGGCGACTATCAAGATGAGCCTTCCATGTCAGTGATTTATCAAGGATCACTCCTAGATACTTCACCTGTTCAACCACCGGCAGTGGTACTCCATCAAGATTTAGACCCTCAGGTCTTATACCTCTCTTTTTGGTGAAAGCAACTATCTCAGCCTTGGCAGGATTAACTGCAAGTCCGTGTTCGTTACACCACCCATGTACCCTATTCAGAGCCCTTTGCATGAGGTCCCTGAGAACGGTAATGTGCCTTCCAACAACAAGGACAACGATATCATCGGCATACCCAATCGTTAGAAAGCCCTCACCGTTTAAAAGGGTTATTAGCTCGTCAATGACTAGGTTCCACAATGTGGGCGAAAGAACACCCCCTTGCGGACATCCCCTAGCGACGATTACTTTTGCCACATGGTCTTTCCATGTGGCCTCTACTGTACGGTTGCACAACATGGCCCCAAGTCAGTGAGTGATCATTGGCTCTATTCCATGATTTGCCGCAGCCCTACACATGGATCCTACAGGGATGCTGTCAAACGCCCCTTGTATATCCAAGAAAGCTCCCAGGGCGATCATGCCATTTTCCAGCGCCTTCTCCACCTGAGTTACCAGTTGGTGTAAGGCACTTTCAGTTGACTTGCCACACCTAAAAGCATGTTGGTTGTTGTGCAAAGGATACCTAAGCCCAACCTTTTCCTTTATGTATCGATCAGCCACCCTCTCCAGTGTTTTCAGCACAAAGGATGTTAGGCTAATGGGTCTAAAGGATTTAGCCACCGTATATGTGGTACGACCCGGCTTGGGTATGAAGACGACTTTCACCTGCCTCCACTGTTCAGGGACATACCTGCGTGCCAAACAGACCCGAAAGATATGCACCAGAATTGTGCCAACGGCCTCCCAGCCTTGTTGAAGCAAAGCCGGGAAGATTTGGTCTTTCCCCGGAGACTTGTATGGTCTGAATGACCGTATCGCCCAAGTACTCCGCTCGTATGTGACTATTTCTTTTGCTAGAAGATAGTCCTCTTTACATGGTCGCTGTATACCTACATATCCCACGTCAGGACACTCCCGCTCGATTCCCTCACAACCGGGGAAGTGTGTCTCCAGTAGATGCTGTAAGGTATCCACCGGGGTTTCGGTAAAAACACCCGGTGCGGCTTCCATGCAGCCTAGAGCGCTGTCCGGTGATTTCGTTAAGATCCGGCGCAGCCTTGACATTTGAGGTACCGAGACGATATCCTCACAGAAGGCCCGCCAGGCATCTCTTCGAGCCAACCTGACCGCACTCTTGTACTCATTTCGTTTCTGGCGGTATTGCTCCCAATCCAGATCCGACTTTGTCTTCCTAGCCCTATTAAATAGGCGCCGGGTATGTTGCCGTAGCGAATCCAAAGACTTGTTCCACCATTTGTGGCCCTTACCCTCCTTCCTCGTTTTTTCGGCGCAGTTTTCTTCATATGACGAGACAATAATCGAGCCCAGCTCCGCTATGGCCCAATCGATCTCATCATTATTACTAAAGTTCCTAGGGAAACCGCCAAGCCTCCTTGCGAGATCCAGTTTATACCGTTCCCACTTGGTAGTCTTGGGGTCCCTATACTTGATTGATTGTTTTTCAACAGCAACCCTGTAACTGAAACAAATGTAATTGTGATCCGACAATGACGGATCATCATTAACATGCCAGTCCTATTATAGTAAAAAAAAACGTGGAAATATCTAACCAGTCAGTCTCTTCTAAAATAAATCTCTGGCTTTTTATTAGGATGGACAAAGAATGACACACACATTGCAAAATTATTTATTATTTCCGTGTTTTTTTCACAATAACAGAAAAATAGTAAAAAGTAAAAATATGTTACTCTCTACAGTATCACAATACGCAAGCTCAAACTGAAAATTTGATCCTGGTCAGCAAATTATTCTGCTAGTTGGCAACTGATCCGAAACCGCAAAATTCTTTCTACGAACAGAGGATTTTTAAATCACCAACTGTCAAATTGTTTCTACGAACGCTTTTTTTTAATGCGTATGCCTCTGACGGTTTCTGATAGTTTCTGACTGTTCTAGGAACAAACCTATTGTTTTATTGCACTTATCACATTACATTAGCATGTCGGTGACGGTGTGACGCAAAACCATACATTTTCCCTTAGAACATAAAACAGACAGGAAGGAGTATTGTCATTCATTAGCTGTATAAGAAAATGCGACGGAAGTCGCCATTTGCAACACCCTAATTATTACTCATTTGTGAAGTTGACGTTTACTGACGTAGATTGTTTATGTAGTTTTTTTGGTGAAAATAAGTTTAAACGAAAGTATTATCAGAAGTATTATTCTATATTCGTATTTTCATTGCTCCTAGACAATATTGTTTGTATACGACAGCTTATAGTGAAACATAATATATTTAATACATTTCAGTAAGCTAAAATTTTAAAATTATACATATCCCATACCCTATACAAACAGTACGCCACTGTCAAAACGGAAACGACTATTCGCCATTTGCAACCTCCTATTTGGACGCAAACTTATTTGGTAAATCCTCCTTTCTTTCTGTTTTATGTTCTAAGCATTTTTCCGTTATAGAAAATAGCTCAAAGCAGCTAAAGACGTCTTCAATTCAAAAATAACCATTGATAACAATTTAAATTAGGGTTTATTTGATATAATAGATATTTTAAAACACTCACTACATCAGACATAAGTTCTGCCCATGGTTCAGGTACATGTTTGCAACTAGCAGCTGGAAACACACCCATAAGTTGTTCCAATGGATTAAACTGTAAAAAATTATCAATATTTAAAATGATTATTCACTTTTAAATTAATCTGGTCTTACTGGTTTTGTATTTTTTTCGAATTCCGTACTCAATCCGGCTATGTTACAAAAATCCGAAGCAAAAGGGGCATAATGATAGGGAAAATACCATTTCCATGAAGCACAACCTTGGTAGTAGTATTTAAGTACCCAACACAATCCTCTAACATAATGTAATGCAACTGAATATCTAAAATAAATGTTCTAAATGAGTTTGAATATTTATTATTAATATACAAATTTCACCTGAATTCTAGTTGGTTTGGTTTAACATCGAATTTGGATTCGTAATATCTATCCTTAAAGCCGTCCTCCCATAACCTGACTTCGTCATGAGCTTGATCATCATCAGAATCTTCATTTTCTAAAGGTCTCTTTTGTCCTCGAGGATGATCATTATCTGTTGAGTTATTTAATCTAAAACCATGTTGAAAAAAAATATTGCTGTTAGCTTACCAGAACTTCCTGCGGGTCTGAACATGGATTCCAGTGCTGTTTTAGCATTTGTTGTTTGTAGTTGAGTCTCAACTCTAGACTGGGTATGCATTCCAGCCTTGCGAATATTAAATGCTTCTTTTCTAGCATTTGAAATGGAAGATTCAGTACCAATAGCCTGAAAAATTTGTTAAAATTCAAGTGTGGTTCTCAAAAAATAGAAATTAAGAAATATAATACTGTTCAAGAATTTATAAGCTATTTTATATTTTTAAGAATCTACCATTTTGAGATATCCTTCAAGATTTTTCCACTAATTGACAATTATGGAACAAGTACAATATTGCTTTGTCCCCTAATTTACAATTTTTGGATACCCTATACCTAAGACTTTTTCTACTAATTTACTACAACTACTACATCAAACTTTATACACTACTTTATAAACTACAAAGAAATAGAGTCACTACATTACTGCGGAGTAAAGAAAAGGAGTACTATGAAAACAAAATTAAGGAAAATAGCTAGGACAGTAAAATAATGTGGCAAACCCTCAAAGATGTAATTAATAAAAGTAAGAAATAAGTAAAGTACAAAGGATTGGAAATTGATCAAAATAAATGTGAAACCGAAAACTTGTTAAATAATTTTTTTGTAAATAGCATAGACGACATTGTAGAAAGTATTCCTCTCCCCGAACCAGAATTTAAAGAAATTACAATCACAGTGAATAATACACTTGATACGTTTAAAAAAATTTCAATTAATAAATTAAGTCAAATAATAGATAGCCTCAAAAATAAAGCTTCTGGTGATGATTTCATAACTGTAAAACTACTCAAAAACGTTTTTGATGTTGGATATCCTCTACTAAACATAATAAATACATATCTTGAAACAGGGATTATACCAACAAAATTAAAAGAGAGTGTAGTAATACCAGTACCAAAGATCACGAATCCAAAAAAGGCAGAGGAACTTAGAGCTATAAATCTTCTTCCAGTGGTGGAGAAAGTGTTGGAGATTGTTATCCATGAGCAACAAAGTGAATACTTAGAGTACAAGAAAATATTTTATAAAGGTTAATCAGGATTTCGGACCAAGCATTCCTGTGAAAATGCGTGTCAGTTTGTGTTGTCTAAGTGGAAAAAAGATACAGATATAGGCAATGTTATTGTTAGTGTGTTCGTAGATTTAAAGCGGGCATTTGAAACTATAGATTGCGAAAAACTAATTGATGTGTGTAGACTACATGGAGTAAATGGTACAGTCCTTAGTTGGTTACAAAACTATTTGACAGACAGGTATCAGACAACCAAAATTATGAACAAGTTGTCAGAGAGGGTTGAAATCAAATGCGGAGTTCCGCAGGGGAGTGTACTGGGGCCCTTTACTCTTTAAACTGTACATAAACGACATTAGTAAGTACTGAAAACCTTGTTATGTTAATCTTTATGCAGATGATACAGTTTTGTCAGTATCGGGAACCAACTTTGAGATAATTTCAGAAACAATAAATGATGAATTAAATATTTTGAAAAACTGGCTTTGCTTCAAAAAGTTAAAACTAAACCCTAGTAAAACAAAGTGTATGGTTCTTGGTACAAGATACAACCGTAAAAAATTCAGTGACTCAAATAGTGTAATACAAATTAATTCTGAAACTATTGAGCAGGTTACTGAAATAAATATTTAGGGGTACAGTTGGATCCGCAATTAAATCTGTTATCATGTAGATTACATGTGCAAAAAATTGGGGAAAAAGATAGAGTATTTTGGCAGGATATCAAATAAATTATCATGGTGGGCTCGACAAATAGTGCATAATTCTATTATCTATCCCCAATTCACCTATTGTATGTCATTATTAATTTATTGCAATAAAGAGGATATATATTGTATACAAATTTTGCAGAACAAAGCGATGCGAATTATATTGAGATGCAATAGGTACACCAAAATAGACGATATGTTACAAAACTTGAAATTTTTAAATATTCATCAACTGGTTCAAGAAGCAAATTTTATTTTAGTTTTTAAAATAACTAATATTCAACGCCAAGGTATTTGCTTGAATTTTTAACGAAAAGGGATGACATGTTGTCTTACAATTTAAGATCAGGAAACGATTATTATATTGATCGGTATAATACACAAATACAAAAACGATCACTATTTGTCGAAGGGGTGAGGAATATAATGATCTCCCCCTTACTGTAAAAACTGCTCCCAAAACTGCTTTAAGAATAGATTAAGAAAAATGTATTTACAATCATAATTTTCATATCAGGTATTTTCTAAATTATACACTTATAAAAACTGTGTACTGAAATGAATATTGTAAACTAGCTTTGGGCTAAATAAAGTATTTATTTATTTATTTACCAGTTTTTGATTTTGAGATTTCATAAAACTTTTTCAGTTATTTCTCTGTTAATTCACAATTTTGTGAGATATTATAGAATACATACTTTTGGTTCAAATTGAGTGCCTCTTATCAAATTCCAATTTGGTTTGTACTCATTAAATCCTTCAGACCTCCTCTTTTTTGCTTTTTCTCTTGCTTTAAACTTGAGTTCATTTTGTTGACGATTCTTGAAGATGTCATCTTCCATTTTTCCCAATTCCAACATAATCACCTGAACTCTCTCTAGATTCACTTCTCCACTGTCCGTCAAATAACCCTAAAATTTTAAAAATAAAAAATGCGAAGGAAGACTAAATATAGGGCAGGAATATATAAAAACTTGTTATTTTAAAGAAAAAATTATACAACTTACACCAGTTTTATAGACACAATTCTTGTAAAGTCCTACTAATCTGTCTATAGCTCCTTCTCTAATCTCAAGACTAGGTAAATGAGGTAGAAAATCATTGCCGACAAAAAAACACATGAAAACCCAATCATCTAGTACTCTTTCAAATTCATATTTGAAAGGCAAATTGGGCATTTGCAGCTCCTTCTCTAAATATTCTTTCAAGATATTCAATCTTACAAATATGAAGTCTGTTTCAGAACCGATAGCAACATCAGCAGGTTTTTCATGCTCTGATCTACAACCACCTACACAATCTTTCATTTCATGACCAACTTGACCACAAATTTCACATGGTCTGGGCTGATTAGGCTTAAATTCTTCACGAATTATTGTAAAATTGGGTTCATGTGTTGCCAAACCCAACATAATTAGATCAGCATCAGCTCCACATAAACAATGGTGGGTATTGGGATCATGGTCTGGCTGTGCCCTTTGTTTCCTTATGTAGTCCATAATTTTGTGCTCTCCCTCCCCTGGAACATTAGCATCTGATAGGATAACCTAAAAATATTGCATAAATCAAACATGATTAGTCAAAAAAGCATTAATATGTAGTTTACCTTTATTCCTTGCCAGCCAGGATCATTATTCAATCTTTCCAGAATATAGTAATGCAAACATTCAGACAGTCTTGCCATGAAAGGTGTACCAGGAGTAATACAATTTGAATCAAAATGTTCTTCTTTAGGTTTTTCAGGAGGCAGAACACATCCTTTTAATAGCAATTCAGCCCTAATTCTTTTAATTTCTTGTATCTTTTCAACTGTTTCTTTAGAAGCTCTAAAACGTCTCGATCTTTGTTGGTTCATTTTTGCTCTTGGCGCTACTCCATCTATAGCCATGTATATTAGTTTCCTTGGCCTTACAATTCTAAATAATCTATCTATGCACTCAAAAATTGCTATCATCATTTCATCTTCATTTTTTGGGGCTGGTTTGTTTTCTGGATGGGTACAAGGATGTATAATACCATTCATATCTAAGTACAAATTATCAAATTCGATTCCATTTGGATTTGGCTCATCAGACTTTACTGGTATAGAAACTCCATTTACATCTACGGGCTAAAACAATTGTAACAATAAATATTTCAATGTAACTAATTCAGAAAAAAAAATTGGATTTCTAATTGTTTAACCTTACTTTATGTTCCACACAGTTAACTATTACTGAAGGATATTTTCTGGTTAGCCAACGAAAGAAAGCTGGTACACCCATGATTAATGAATGAAAGTAGT
>CAJUYH010006271.1:0-20637 GCA_910591685.1 Galerucella tenella | reverse complement strand
ACTTAAATGAATGATTTATTACTCCTTGTCCTTTCTATATAGACTATTCCAGTTCGATGAGAATGGAAGTAAGCATACAAAAAACTAAACTGATGATATTTAGTAAAGGTGGATATAACAACAACTATAAACTAAATTTTAAATATAATAACGAACTTTTGGAGGTAGTAAAACATTTTACATATTTGGGTGTTACTTTTTCATCTTCGTCTTTATTTTTAAATATGACACAGAGGACAGTAACCAAGACTCTCCAATCTACTGGTGCTGTTATGAATATTATGTGTAGGTCTAAACTACATTCTTGGAATGCTCGTATGGAACTTTACAATTCTATCATTTTCAGGTGAACTTTTTTAAAAGGTTGTTGTGTCTGCCTCTTTGCACTCCCAATTATATGGTGAGAGTAGAAACTAAAACCATTAAGTCAAGTTTTTTAATATTCAAATCGGCGTTGTTGTGGTTAAATAGAGTGAAAATCATGGATGATAGTTCATTGACTAAACAATGCTTCTTGAGGTTACAAGCCATCAACAGTCACAGTGTGAAGTATAGTTTTCTGGGTCAAGTTAAGCAGTACTTCGACTATGCCAGTTGAGATAATCTGTGGTTAGAATTCTTGCACAATAACTCCAATAAACTTTTAAATAACATTTTACAATCATATAAAAATAAATTAATAGCACATGATCAACGAAGAATAATAAACTCCTCGTATCCTTTGATATACAAACATTTAATTTTGTTTGAAAATAATTGTTATTTGCAAAGATCTTGCCCAATATATATAATTAGAATAATATCCCAAATTAGACTATGTAGCTCCAAAACTCTAAAAATCTATTATCGAGGTATAAAATACACAGTAGATATGACTGCAACTTGTAGTCTTTGTAACTTGCATGAGAACGAGACATTAATGCACTTATTTATAGAATGTCCAATATACAATGAGCTTAGAGGAGATAGCATAATAATATGTTCAGAATTGAAGACATTTGGCGAATTAATATATATGTTTAACACCACTGATTTCTTTAAATTAACTAAAGTCGTGAATTATCTTCTCAATATTTTAAAGCTGAGGGCCTTTGTACAAGAAGAATGAGATATTTACTGTGTTTGAACTTTTTTTTCTTGTTAAATTAAGTATATTTTAATTAGTTTTTTTCTACTTTATTATTGTTGTTGTTTCGTTTTCGCACTTTGGTATGTGAAGACCGAACTTCTTGTAATAAAAATTGTAAATTCTTTTAATGCAATAAAATTTATCTATCTATATCTATCTATCATTAATTGTGAGTTAATTTTATAAAAGTCACAACAATGGCGCAATGTTATCAAATGTTCTATTTTTCAAGACGAATATCATTTGAGTGGTCTTTTATTTTCCATAAGCTGGAAGCATAGTCCTTGGTGATGGGTTGTATCTCTATGGTTGTATATCTTCAGCATATATTCATCCGTATCAAATCAACGTGCATTGTCTCTTTGGTAGACCACCTCCCTTCAACGTTTTTTCGTAGTAAGTAGTGTACCAACGTTGATTCAATCATGAAAATATTACGTTGTTTCAATGTTTTTAGTTCGTTTTTTATACGTTAATACATAATTTATAAAACTTATGTTTCTATTCATTTTTACTCAATTAATGAAAGTAATATATCATGTGATTATTAATTAACCTTGTGTAAATCATAACTTCTTCGTTACATCGATAATTTACTTCGATGAAAGTATGCCAATAATATACAGGGTGGAGCATTAGAAACAGTCCACCTCAAATATTGTTGGCGGGGGAGGTTTTTGCGGGGGGGACTTTTGATAGTTAACTCATGGTTGTACGGTCACCCCCCTAAAAGGGGTGACTACCTCTCCGAGAATCTTTAATGGCATGGGGGATCGAGTGGTACAGTTTTTAAAAGGTATTTCGATTCTTTTTGAAGATATGGTAACATCTTTGTTTTAAGTGTTAAAATTTATGACAAAAACCAGCTGGAAGTGTGCGTGAAATAAATAAAAAAAAATGGTCAGGAAAGTTTTAGTCAAAGTAAGTGTTCAAGTTGTGATACGTTTACATCCAAACAGTAATACAACCTTTGTTCAACACTGTTCCGAACATTAGGTAGCATAACAAGACTTATTTCACCTCATGCCACAGTTATCCGGTGGCGAAGATCTTCTAAAGAGTTCGGTTGCGTTTTGTAAACAACACTTTTTAAATAACCCCATAAGAAAAAGTCCAACGGTGATAGATCAGGCGATCCTCTTCAACCAATCTAATGTGCGGGAAAATGTTGATCTAAAAAGTCACGTACAGGAGTTGCATTTTCTGGGATCTGATCAACCAGAAACCTAATTTCTATTCTAAAGAGTTTTTTAATGCAAAAATTTTTTCTGAAAAAGTAGAGATAGAAAATGACAAATTTTTATGAAACAAATTGGGACGACAATTTTAAATATGTAAATGAGGACAGTTCTGAAAATTTTCAGGAAGCTCAAGTTGCATACGAAATGACTTAATATAGAACTTAATATGGCACATGGGTTCGTTAAAAGAAATTTATCATAATTCGAAAGTAGCCCACTAATTAAATAATTACCCAAGAAATAAAAAATTTTGTTCAACTCCTTCTCCCCCAAAATTAATCTCTGTAAAACGAGACAGTATATATTATAAACAGTCATATCAAGATGATGTTGTGATTAGTGAGTGTTTTGGTAAAAATACATGTTCAACTATTTCAATACCGTTACAAACTTTCTTGATGCTTAACAAAAATAGTACATATTTCAATTAGTAGAGAAACAACCACCATCGAAATAAAAATTGAACGTCCCTTTTTTATATTAATTGAATAAGAATAAGAGAAGTTTGAATTACTAATAATAATAATTTATTACACTGTGAAATATTTACCATTATAAAGGACCCCGCGCTTTTCTTATGACAAAGTGGCGTTCCGACAAATGTTATAAATTTTGGATATGATGTTGTACTCGACTTCTTGACCAAAAGTGTCCATGGGACCAATTCAATCCTATGACTAGTTTCCGATATACAGGGTATTAAAGTTGAAAAATCCCTGTTTTCCGTGACCACGTAATTTTATTATTAACAAATAAATATGCATTTTTAATTGATGGTACCATTAATATGTTCTAGTTTATCGTAAACTTACACATAAATAGTTCAAAATGTCAACATATACAGGGTGGGACTCAATTATACAAGGACGAATTTTTGGAATTCTAAGAAATTCTTATATTGAATGAAAACAAGGTAAGAAATAAAAATTTACTTCATATTTAATGTTCTGGCATCAAATATACTATTTCTAGAGGTATTCCATACAGGGTGATTCTTAATGCAACTTTAAATTAGTTTTTTTCTTTATGAAATAAATAAGTTACACCATGTATTTTAAAATTAGTTTACGATGTTTAAAACGTATTGGTTACCTAGATATCAGTACTTTTCTTGAAATACAGGGTGATTTGCACATACATCTTGTTATTAAACCGACAAAAATTAGAGAAAATACACTTTTTCTGAATCACCCTGTATTTTATAATTAGATCCGTCAAAATGTTTAATTTATTTTGTTTTGTAATAAGCTTAAAATAGTAAATGAGCTGAAAAGATTTCATAATCTTACTATGGCCAGTTTTTCAGAAACAGGGTCCCGAGGGTAGAGTACTAGAATAGGGATAGTGAACAGAATTATAATCACATTTTTATTTATGGATACATACCGAAGTGTACCGAACCATTGATAAAAATATGAATAAATTACAAGTATTTAATCATCCTGTATGCATGTACTACAGTAAATTAATAATAATAAAAGTTTCATTTTCAAAAAAAATAAAAAGAAGAATAGTCTGGAGCATAGAGAAATATTCCCTATGGCCTAGAGTTTTGGCACTTTGACTTCAGTTTTATGGTATAGTTTTGATATGTCTGTTTGGTGTATTTGTTATTTCGTTCAAAGTGTCGAATTTTTATTTTATTTGTTCCTGTCTGAATGGATAGACGAGTCATAAACTTTTCCAATGAGGAAATTGAATCTCTTCATCATTAGTGTAGTTTTGTTTCGTTCCAAAAAGTGAAATGGTCCAGCCGATTCCTCAATATCCTTTGGCGCCGAGTGCCTTCAACAATATTCATAACATCTTCTTCATCGTCGGTTGAAAGTTCTTCAAAAATATCTTGGATATCGTTTGTTAACATTGCAAAATTCAAAGAAAACAAAGTAAAAGCAATCAAAATATACAAAATATAATTAATTAAGGTTATAAATGCCAAATTGTTGACAGAACCGACAGAACAGAGCAATTATCAAATCATACGAAAACCTGGTTTTTCCATAAAGTTAACTTTAATCGATACCTCTTCCACCCTCAGGACCCTGTTTCTGGAAAACTGGTCATAGTAAGATTATGAAATATTTTCAGCTCATTTACTATTTCAAACTTATTACAAAACAAAATAAATTGAACATTTTAACGGATCTAATTATAAAATACAGGGTGATTCAGAAAATGTATATTTTCTCTAATTTTTGTCGGTTTAATAACAAGATGTATGTGCAAATCACCCAGTATTTTAAGAAAAGTACTAATATCAAGGTAACCAATACGTTTTAAACATCAAAAACTAATTTTAAAATACATGGTGTAACTTATTTATTTCATTTAGAACAAAACTAATTTCAGGCTGCATTAAGAATCACCCTGTATAGAATACCTCTAGAACTAGTATATTTGATACCAGAACATTGAATATGGAGTTACTTTTTATATCTGACTTTGTTTTCATTCAATATGAGAATTTTTTAGAATTCAAAAAATTCGTTCTTGTATAATTGAGTCCAACCCTATATATTTTGACATTTTGAACTATTTATGTGTAAATTTACGATAAACTAGAACATATTAATGGTACCATCAATTAAAAATGCATATTTATTTGTTAATAATAAAATTACGTGGTCACGGAAAACAGGGATTTTTCAACTTTAATACCCTGTATATCGGAAACTAGTCATGGGACTGAATTGGTCCCATGGACACTTTTGGTTAAGAAGTCGAGTACAACAACATATATCCAAAATTTGTTACATTTGACGGAACACCACTTTGTCATAAGAAAAGCGCGGGGTCCTTTAAAAGTACATTTCAAAAAATAACTACACGTGAACAAATTCAATTTAATTCGATCGACGTTACAACATAATGTTGCAATACTTACTTTGTGGGAACTGTGATAGATCTTTAGACTTGCCTTGTGGTCTGATGAAAAGTCCCAGTCTTCAAAAATGGTGCTGGTCCAGTTTTTGAGCAATGGCGACGCGGTTTGTATCAGCGTCATCTCAGTTAATGCAAAAACTATTTAAATAGTAACAAATAAAACTTAGTATGAAGTTCACCAAGGAAGAAAGTACTGGCTAGTCCTTGGTATTGAAAAGAGACTCTCTTTGTTTTCCGAAATGTTTTCGTGAGAAACTGTTATTTTCCTAAGACGCTTGACGTGACACAAACCTCAAGTCTAAGCTAAGCGATGCCAAGTCGATACATTTTTTAGGTTTGTTAAGAATAATGGCATATTTAATATGACGTTCTTTAATGAATCCACCTGAATTTTTTTGAATTCAAAAATATACATGACACCTCCAGCTTAAGCCGAAGAGATTTTGTTCATCATTTTACTATTATCATTATGTTTTAGTTGGTAAAATAGAGCGAAGAAAATCAAACCTCCATAATAATGCAAATAGTATAAATTTCACAAGCCGCACAGAAGTCTATAGTAATTGGTTATTAATAATAATAACTTATTATGGTATAATAATGTTGTTCCAATAACAAGCTTGGACCTGACCATGTTGATTTTTCCACTTTGTTCATCATCCTGTACAACGAACACAAATTGAGAGTAAACCTCACCATACACCAAATATGCATAACAGGATCTTGGCAATACCGAAACCCATACCAATATGTATCAAGTCGTTTGAAATGCAAGGCAATATTAGAATCCATTCAATTTTCAACCTCGAAAATATAGCTATTATAAAAATATACACATAGATTCAAAAATTTTGCATCACCCTAAATCTCCGAAAAAAAAATGTGTTCATGATAAATTGATCAGAGATTAGTCAAATAATTAGTTTCAATAAAAAAAACGTGTATATTTGTCAAATTTTTTTATTATCCAATAATAAACTTGCTTTAAACATAGAAAGTATTCTTAGAAATTAAATAAATTAAATACAAATTGATTCTTTTTAAAGAAAAGGTTAAGTGAGAACCTGCATGAGAACTTTTAATAAAGATTATTTCCACCTCTAGAATTTATGCAAGCTTGAAGTCGCCTGCCCATGCTGTTTACCAAATTATTGATATTCTGTTGAGGAATATTTCGCCATTCTTCTTGGGCCGCATGAACAAGCTCTTGTACACTCCTGGGTGGATATCTACGTGCTGCCACTGCCCTGGCAAGCATGTCCCAAGCATGTTCTATGGGATTCATGTCAGGAGATAGGGCAGGCCAGTTCAAACGATTGATCCCTTCAGTTTCAAGATACTCATTTACAGCTCTGGTCCGATGAGGTCGGGCGTTATCATCCATAAAAACGAAGGAATTGCCATAGTCTCACGTGAGGACTCTGAGATACCTATCACCAGTCATCGTTCCCTCCACATGAATTAATTCTGTGCGATTATTTAACATGATACCAGCCCAAAACATAGCACTTCCTCCTCTGAAGGGCGGCACGGTGCGAGCATGGGCACTCTCGTTGGATCCCGCCACACACGTATTCGATGGCTATCTTGTACCAAACAAATCCTTGTCTCGTCGGAAAAAAACACCGAATTCCAAAATTCTCCAGACCTCTTCTAGGTCTATCACGAAGAGAATTGGTCCGGAGATACCGGCTCCATACACGAGACACATCACTTTGCCAATCGCCCACTCTGTTTGCCACGAACCATTGAGAATGACCTTCTTCAACTAAAGCCACTATTCTTGCACGGCCAATCTCACTTATGACTCGACGATTCATGTTTGCACTTAAAATCGTAAAAATCAAATGCCTTGAATGTTAAAATGATCGCACTAAAAATGTAATCTTACAAAAAAAACTGTAAACATCTGTATATTGCAAAAAATATGGAATATATCGAAATGGTAAACATTGATAAACAAGCCAACAAAGAATTGTTAGCGCAAAAAAATTCCTTCGCATCCGAAGAAGGTGATGCAAAACTTTTGAATCTATGTGTATATTCAGGTGTTTAGTGCATGGAAAAGAATACAATTTTAAATAGTTTTCTATGTTTTAGTATCTTTGGAATAAGTAGTTTCCTAATAAAAATGACGGTATACCAAATCAAAGTTTACATAAAGCAAATTTTCTCAATTTACCAGGCAGTAAGGACGCCTGGCTGTCGTAAATGGACAGATTGAGGTACATGAAATATTGTTAGTTGGTTCAGTTTGGTAAATATGACATAAGCTAAAAAAAATGTGGGCTTTGATGGTCATAATTATAATTAGCAAAATTTCTTGGTGTTCAAAACCATGCTTTAATATGGTTGAACCCCGATGTAACGGTTGCCATTGTCAATATTATACAGGGACCGGCAAAAATCATTCGTAGTTGTATAACTCTTATTGTGGATAACTTACTTATTTATTTGGAAGGAATGGGTAATTAAAATGAAACATTTTTATTTATAGAGAGGTCCATTAGTGAACCAGGCAAATGATTCAATTTTGTTCAAATGGAATGATATAATTTTTTCCCTTTTGTAGACCCGAAATAAATACACCCCCAAGTTTTTTTTGTAAAATTCTCAGTCATCCACCTTTCTCCGGAAAAATTTTAATTGGCACATCCCTTTTTAAAAAACTGCAGCTGCAACCAAGTAATTTTCTTCAGCGTATGAGGGTAAACTAAGTCTATTTTCTTTTACTACATTCACTTTCTTTTGCTACTTTCTTTATTACATTTACTTCCTTTTAATCCTTTCTTTACTACATTTACTTTCTTTTACTACTTTCTCTACTACGTTTACTAAGTCTCTGAAGAAGATAATTTGGTTATGGAAACGCGCGTAAGATGGTGTGTTAGTATTCCGTGTATTCATGCTATTGCTTGTCACGTCAAATCGGATGATCCCAGTTAGAGCCTCGGGCATTTCGTTGCATCTAGTTTTAAAGTTTATAAATCCCTCATTGTACAGTAAACAATAACAGATCCGTAGGCGTAAAATTTAGTAACTTAAACTAAATATTATCATACCAGCAAAACATTTCAGTTGTAAACTAATCATACATTTGGAATTATCTTTTCGAAGAAACGGGTACGATTCGATAATGTGCTATTGTTATCGGATTAACGACTACCTGCTGTGGGTTTTCTCCTGTATTAATCATATAGCTGCAATGTGCGTGATCTTGGCAATGGCATCAGCTCTCGATATCTGCCACATATTATCTGAATTTCTGAAGGGTCAAGAGGAAGAGCAGTTTAATGGTGGTTACCATAATTAAACTGAACTTCGCAATTTATTTTCTTCTACGAATATTTAAATAATTTATATTCAAGCTTTTGTACATTTAGAAGAAAATAATAAAGACGTTTATTATTATTATTAATATTATATATCAACTATCAATATTAGTTGTCTTGATATATTTTACTATTAAATCAAAAATATTCTATTTCCTGTACCTAACAGAGATGTGATAAAAGTTGGTATGGTTCAAATAATACCCTTCTTGGTGTGCGTCATCGATTGTTAATGTTCTTTTAACACATTCCGTAGGAAGAAATGGAAAAAAAGACAGGTCTGTGATTAATCCTAATCAAAATATCACAATAATGAAACGTTCAAATTTATTGCAAATTTTTGACGTAAAAAGTTTTGATTAGTTGATGTTAAGAATACGCGCAAGCGCGACCCATTAATCGGGAGAAATTACGCATTCGTAATAGAATGCAGAACTACCTTTCATAGCGGAAATGTGTCTTACGTCTTTTTCTAATGTCTCACTGACAGTTCTCGCCAGGTCTGTACTTTGTTGTTTACGGTCAATTATTATTTATGAAAAGTGAATATTAATCTTATTGTTATATTTATTTAAATAATACAAAAGTATGCCTATATAAACGGAAAAACATCAGCGTTTTTAAATTTCTCAAGTATCTTCAGTTAGAAAAAGAAATCGGTAATTATTAATTTCATAGCCTTTTCGAATTTGGCTGAATACGATTCTGATGATTTTATTTATCAAATTTGAGGTTAGCTATATGTCAAAATAGCAAATAAAATGAACGACATGCCAAAAACCCGGATCAGATATTCACAGACTTGCCTTGGTTTTAGCTTGGCTTGGCTTTAAAAATATCAAACCAAGCATAGCCATGTTTTCTCAAGCCAAGCTTTTTTTTGAAAAAAGCTTGAACTACCAAACTTTTTCAAGCCAATCTTTCAACCTTTTGAAGGTATTAACTGTTAACAAGAATGTAGGTAATAAAATTGCTTAAAGTAACTGGATAATCTATTTAATGTTCTCTACGGAAGTTCTTAGGATGTGCGTTGAAAAAAAGGTTTCATGCTTAATTACCAATTATCTTGTCGAATATCTTCCAAAAAAGTTCTATAAGGAAACTCTTAGGATAAGCGTTGAATAGAAGGAGAGGTTTTCTCATGAGAAAACATACATAATTCCCAACTTTCTTTTCTCTCACTCTCAAGTTAATTTGAGGTTTTTTCATTCCACAATTTTATTAAATATTTTCACTTCGTTAAAAAGTACTACTTGATGGACTCATGATAATGATGTTCTTACCCTTCCAGTGGTGAAATTTCATACAGGTAACTTTTATAACTTGTTATATTTAGAAACATTTAAAATATTTAAATTTCTCATAACTTTTGTCATTATAGTAGAGATTCATTATTTTAGATTTATCTTCAATATTAATTTTTAACTTGATTGTAAAATATTATTTGATCGCAGCTTTGTTACATCAATTTTATTGCCTCTTTAGATCTTTACAATGAGGTACCATTTTCTATTTGCTATAGCATGATGATGGTAATTATTACCGAAACTAGTTGCAAGTTTTGAGTCCCAACGGACATTAAATATATTGTGGTTTGACTTTGATTTTCATTGAACCCTTTATTTATATACATAACATGCTCAATTATATTCACTTGTATGTAATGTATGTAATGTAATTATAAAAATTGATCATAATAAATTATTATAACTCCAATGAATATTATTCATTTAAAACAAAACACCAATTTTTCGTAATAAGACAAACATTGTTTTATCTAAGTATTGAGCTGGTTTCTTACATGGTTTGCAATGATATATTAAATACATAATAATGTAAACGTTATTGCGTTTTCTTAAGGGGCATCTACCAAATTCGACCTTGCACAATTATGCTTTGTATATTTTTTTGTTTCCCCACGTCCTCACGTTTAAGTTCACATAACGAAAATTTTATTAGAAATATGAAAGCTCCGCAACATGTAGGTAGCCAAGCGGTCCAAGCGGATTTTGGTTCACGTACTACTCTATAAGCTTCGTCAGTACTGAACTGGGAGACCGCCGAGCGTTGTATCAACATTGGAACGGCACGCGACTACCGAAGCAGAGAGACAATGTCAGTCATAGAAGGATAGAAAAGCGAGAGATGGATTTTTTTCCGATATTTTAGTGGTAGCAACCGAATTTCAATAAGGAATTGTACGGTCATAAGTAATTTGAGGATTCTGATATTTTTATATAGTATTCATAAAGCTTCAAATTAGACACTTCTTATCAATTAGTGTTTCAATTTAATCCATATTTAATTCTTTACAAGGGCTTAAACTTTGCTTAATATGTGTAATTACCTCATGATTCGTATTTTTTTCAACAAAATTTGGTTAGCATTTCAAAGTTTTTATTCGATGAGAACTTTAAGTTCAACATCAATCTACATGATAAATTTTTTTCTTAATTTTCAATACATCCATTACCTCAAAATTCTTTGCCAAAAATATTTTGTCAAATCGCTGCCGGATTCCCCTTAATTCGATAATTCGGTAAAGGAAAAAGGAAATAAAAAATAAGAACAATTTTTTTTACCCAACTCATAATATAATGAACATGAACTTTCTTGCCCTTCTTCTGCCACATATTCGGATGCTGTCTTCAAAGTGTTTCCTCGATAATGACGATATCTGATAGGCTATTGTTGTCACTCATATTTTTTGTAACTTGTTTCAACAGGTGAAACTTGGTGTAACAATGACCCGGATATACGTCATAAACGATGACGCACACAAAAAAGGCTATTGTATGAACAATAGTTGAAGTAGATCTCGTAAGAAAAGGTCTGTCGCCTGTTTATTATTTTTACAACAAAAAAAAAGCTGGTTTGTTTCTGCTATCTCATCATTATCACAATAACTGCAATGGGGAGATCTCATCACACTTCATCATACTCATCACATCGTGAAATGGTACTAGCAGTACATTGATCATCTATTTATATGAAAATTTGTTTTATTTTTTGCAATGTATTTCTAGATACAATAACAATGCAAATTTTACTGTAGTGACGTGTAATATAGCTCTGACAAACCAATGAATGTTTGATAGCTACAAATGTTTGACAGTAACTGTCAGAACGCGTTAGAATTTTACGCAAATATGGTAGCGTTATTAAGAAAATAGAAACAATATTAAACAAGCACAAAACCTAGTTTTTCAATTTAAATGGATGAAATCGCATATTTGAAAATAGTATTCAGTTTTGATCAACTTTTTTTAATACTATTTTTCGATATTGTGAAATTTAAAGGTACTTTAATCTTTAGTAAAGTTCAAATTTTTTGAGAAACCTCATATAATACTAGAAAATATTGATATCTGATAAGCGTCGTGCTCAAACTATCCACACTAGTTGCACAAACTACAATTTCTTTCAAAATATGCCCTTTTACATTTAAAAACAACCTGCCAAATGTCAAATCAATTTATCCATCCATTTTAAAGTTATCGAATTAAAGCATTCAAGTTTTCAAAATTTCAACACCCTGTATTTCGAAAAGTAAATGTGCTAGACCCATTAATCGCGCAAAAAAATTATGGAAATAACAGTAAAAATGTATCCGAACAAATTCAAGTAGATCACCAGCTTTGCATAGAATTTGAATATAGCGTCGGTGGTTCAGTGGTAGAATGCTCGCATTCCAATCGGGCGGCCCGGGTTCGAATCCCGGCCAGAGCATATGAATCGCTGCTTCGTAAACGAGACAGAGACTAAGGAGATAGCATAAGCACGCAAGCAAGGCACATAACGAAGCAACGTAACATAACGTAGCGTAACGTAACGCGTAACGGTCAGATCTTTTGCGTCGCGACCCCTGGTCGCTCAAACATAACCTGACGTGAAGAACTAAAGTTCCAAAAATTGTTAGGCTGATATGGCGTGCCGTTTTGGTATTTAATAACATCATTTTAAAAGAGGAAAAAAATATATCTTTTCTTTCAAACATTTTTATTCCGTAATTATTCTGTTGAAGAATTAAAATTATGTTTTTCATAATAAATTGTAATACAGGAATTTTTATTATGAAAAACATAATAGAAATTGCCGATTTGAAATAATAAAATACATAATGAAAATTCATGAATTTAAATTATGAAAAACATAATAGAAATTCAATTTCCATTATGTATTGAGGTTGCCTTTACTAATCAAATGCAAGTACCTAAAATCTGATAGTAAATACATTACTGCAGAATAGGCAACCTCAATACATAATGGAAATTGAATTTCTATTATGTTTTCCATAATTTTAATTCTTGAATTTCTATTGTGTTTTTCATAAATTTAAATCGGTAATTTCTATTATGTTTTTCATAATGGAATTTCAACAATTAAAATTATTGAAAACATAATGGAAATTAAAGAAAAAAAATTATGAAAAACATAATACAAATCCGTTTTGTATTCAATAATTTTTATTCTTGAATTTGTATGTTTTTCATAATTTTAATTCTTAAATTTCCATTATGCTTTTCATGATTTTAATACTTGAATTTCAAATATGATTCTAATAATAATAATACACGTATTTCCATTATGAAAAACATAATAGAAATTACCGATTTAAAATTATGAAAAACATAATAGAAATTCAGGAATTAAAATTATGAAAAACATAATAGAAATTCAATTTACATTATGTATTGAGGTTGCCTATTCTGCAGTAATGCATTTACTATCAGATTTTAGGTACTTGCATTAGATTAGTAAAGGCAACCTCAATACATAATGGAAATTGAAATTCTATTATGTTTTTCATAATTTTAATTCATGAATTTTTATTATGTATTTCATAATTTTAAATCGGCAATTTATATTATGTTTTTCATAATGGAAATTCCTGTATTATTATTTTGAAAAACAAAATTTTAATTCATTAAAGAATAATTAGGGAATAAACATTTTTGAAAAAAGAGATATTTTTGTTTTTGCTTTTAAAACGATGTTATTAAATACCAAAACGGCACGCCATAGGCTGATGCTTTGTAGACAAAAACAATAAGTATTTACTAGAAATATTATGTCGTAGTTTTTTATTAATAAATATGATGGTGTTTTTTACAGTTCATGAAAAGACGGTTCGAGGAGGCCCCAACGTCGAATGGTTATATTGGCTTGTGTAATTCTAAGCCACCTAAATGGAGGTCTCCTTAAATAAACAAACTAACCTCGCATTGGGAAGAATATGATAACAAGACAATAATTGAAACCTTTTTGGTTCAGAGCAGCAGTCGATTAAAATTTTAATTGTGACGACCTGTAAGTGATAAATTGTGTTTCTGGTGAAACTTCCGTATTATTTGTGGTTAAATTACATAAAACAATAAATCTTATCTAACTATCAAAGGATTTACGAAGCGTTTTCGTTGAAAGCTCTCAGACGACTTATTTTTTCCGATACTTCCAACAAATACAGAATGGCCCAAAAGTCTGGAAACGGCCAATAATCTCGTAAACTGCTAGTCCTAATTGTAAATAACTAGGGGTACACCTATTTTGGGATACGTAGATTCTTGATTTGATATTTGCAATGTTGCCAGATTTGCTGTTCCTTTTATATTAATAGTAACTTCGGTTTTTCAAATTCATCACCCTGAACACTCAGTCATTATTGAAATCCCCTATTCAATACGAGTTCAACCATATATAACACTTGCTTATTTATAGTAGAAGGTTTTGAATAAAATATGTAGATTTGAAGAAAGGATCCCGCGCTAAGAATTTCTTAGAATTCCAAAAATTCGTCCTTGTATATGTTATTATTTTGAACTATTTATGTGTAAGTTTACGATAAACTAGAACCTATTAATGGTACCATCAATTGAAAATGCATATTTATTTGTTAATAATAAAATTACGTGGTCACGGAAAACAAGGATTTTTCAACTTTAATACCCTGTATATCGGAAACTAGTCATGGGATTGAATTGGTCCCATGGACACTTTTGGTCAGGAAGTCGAGTACAACATCATATCCAAAATTTATAACATTTGACGGAACGCCACTTTGTCATAAGAAAAGCGCGGGGTCCTTTAAATGTAGAATGCTGTGATTTTGTTAATTAGGCCATTCTTTCTCAAAGGAAAATTTTCCTACACTGAGAAACTTGTTTAGAGCCAATTTGGAGCTCCAACTTATTTTGGTGTAAATGTTCGGCGCTATTTAGATGAGATATTTCCCGGACGATGAATTGGTAAAGTGGATTAATTTAAAACTAAAACCAAGAAGATAAAACCATGTTATTTTCTGATTTAAATCTCAATTTCTTAGTTTCTTGCATGAGCATGTGCGTGTAATGTAGATGTTCATGCAAGAAACTAAGAAATTGAGATTTAAATCAGAAAATAACATGGTTTTATCTTCTTAGTTTCAGTAAATTAATCTTAGTTTTAATTTTTTTTACATGAATCTACCTGTAGACGAAGTAGAATTGAATGGCCTCCACGTTCACCTGATTTCAATCTAAAGATTATTTTTATTGGGGATATGGAAAATTCAGTTTCCAAATAGGCGTTGCAATTAGTATTTGAGACATTCCAGACTTCATAAAATCATAAGTGTTACATATGGTTGAGCTCGTATTAAATAGAAGATTCCAATAATGACTGAAAATAGAGGGTGATGAATTTGAAAAACCAAAGTTACTACATAATAATATAAGATAAAAGGCAAATGTGGCAACATTGCAAATATCAAATATGGAATCTCCGTATCCTAAAATAGGTGTACCTACCCCAAATTTTGTAGAATTGGAACTAACAATTTACGAGATAATTGGCCGTTTCGAGACTTTTGTGCCACTCTGTATATATTTTATAGAAACACTTAACAAATCATATACTGGAACCTCGAGAACCACTCTATTTGTGAAAACAGCATGAAAATCGGTGCAGTAGTTTGTTTTGTAATAATAATTAATGACACTGCTCAAGGTAAAAACATTATCTTGACAACCTCGGCTAAAACGAAAGCCAGCTTGACATTCTGGCAGAATATTACATTCATTTTCTCATTGTGGCAGTCTGTTAAAAATGAGGGGAGTTAATAGTTAACCAGAGGTAATCCTCTAGTTTCCAGGATCATCTGTCGAGCACTCCTAATACAGCATATCTAACAAAATGTTAGACCAAGATTTCGGAATAATAGCGGATTCTATTATTAAATTAAATAAAGATGTTAAATAAATAATCCAGTTATTTGGAAGATTCCATCGCATCCAAAAGATCTTATTGTTTTGTTAAAGCAAAGATCACTCCAGAACATGAAATAAAATCTGAGAATTATAACGTTTCTTCTAAAATTCATTCGATTAAATAAATGTGTAGCTAGTATTCCAGCCGAATGTAGTCAAATTTGGTTACCAATGTTAGAAAGAGAAATTTCCAATAATCAATTACATGCGTTATCAGGATAGCATCATAAGTTATTATCCAGGTTTTCTTATGATTTATCATTGGAATAGTTGTTAATCGATACACACTCCAAAATTAGCTAACTGAGTTATACATATTTTGGAAACAAAAATAATCATACACAAAAAAGTAACAACAAACGCGTTTTATTAACATTTCCAAAATATGCGAAAAAAAGCGCTATCCCAATAAAAACCGTTCCTGGAACGTGCACTTCACTGGATTCCATTTCTAGTAGACTATCATATCGTTAGAATGTCATGAAATAAAATATTTTATTTCACATTTTACCATAGATATGATCTACTTTGAATGGACCTTAATAAAATTTGACAACAAAGTTTTGTAGTCTTAAACTTCAAAATATTATTGATTGTCTAGTTGTCCCATTTTTTTCGTTGTGTCAGATAGGGACCAAAAATCATTTTATCATTAGTTAATCTTGACAAAGGTAGCTGGAACGCTACCGAAACGTCGAAATAAAAAAAATTATTGTGGTTTCATTCCCAAAAAAATGAGAGAAAAAATATTATTATGGTTTATGGTATTTGCGGAAGCATGCTCATAAGCAGAGATCGGTCTTTTCTGGACATGTTAGGCAATACCAGAGTTGTGGGGTATCTTTTCTCATTTTATTTGTACAGCAGATACATTTATTTCTCAGAATTAGTCTTTATTCTAACTGTGTGGGTTGATTAAGGGATTCATTCCTGGAAAATTCTCTTCAATTGCAACTTGATGTATTCCGATCACCCTTTAAGTAATTAAAGCATACTTAATGGAAAATGTACAAATGGCAAAGAGAGTGGATGTCATGAAAAAACTTGACATACTAGATCTTTGGTAGATGCACCAAAGTGAAGAATTAAAAAAACATTTTTTGTAGATTAGTATGCAATATGAATGTATATACCATAATTTTGGATAACCACATGGCACATGTGTTTATAATGTGAAAGTTTACAATCAAATAGGGGAGATACCTCCTCCGATACAGATAATTCTGATTTTACCTGATAATTGACATACCTACTTTTATTAAGTGAAAGAAATTCTTATATTACGTAATTTGTTATATATGTTCGATATATTGAACTTAAAAGTGCTATTATTAATTATTGTGCATTATTTGATTTATTAGTAATGGAATCAGTTTTTTTGGTCAATTAGTCAATTTGAAATGTAAAAAATAAAATTTGAGAACACATTCTTTTCATCTCTACTACCAAACTATTGACTGGAATAAGGGAACATTAGACAAATAAACTGATGAATTTGGAGATATATGGTAATATATTTTCAAATGGCACCTAGCAACAGAAGTTATAATAGGAATGAAAATAATTATGACATCCTAATTTGAAATTTGAGATGTTCATTACACAATCTATTGAATGAATGAAGGTATTGAAGTATCATATTCAAGCAATATTTGATTCAATTACTACTGGGATAGTGTACCCAGTTACATATTCATAAAATATAGAAGACAAAGGATAACCATCATGTCAGATAGTCAAGCAGCCATTACAGCACCTAGTTCTTGTGTAATCAATTTTAAAATGGTTTGGGAATGCCTAGGGAAACTCTATGTAAGAACAACATCACCACCTTACTGTGGGTTCCAGGACATACAGGAATAGAATGAAATGAAATAGCAAATAGAGGGGCTGAAACACCTTTTTGGGAACAGAAACGTAGATAGTACCAGCTCCAATGTAATATCGGAAGAAACAGGCAAAGTTGAAAAGAAGAGATCTGACCATTAGAAAGATCCACTAGAGCTAGGACAATCAAATATACTCCAAATATCCCAACACAAGAATGTAGAATCTGTGAAATTGACGATGAAGAAACAACCATTCACATAATTGCAGAATGCATAGTAATACAGAATCCTAGTACACAACAATTTGGAGATTACTGGATAGAAGATGGACACTTTCCTGCCTGTGAATCTCTCTGTGGATATCCTAACATTTCTTCGGGAAATAGGTCTAAAGGAGCTACTAGTCACAAGATTTGAATAGCAGAAAGGCACAATAGATATTTTTGGTCTCAGTGAATGAAACAAATGGCAAAAGAAAAATATAATGAAATGTAGTTGAATTGACAAATAAAGGATGTGAATTATCCCATTTGAGCTCATGCTCATTATCTCATGCATAAATAGCTGATAATAACATTACAAAGCAATCTTCATTGATTGTGTAAGTCTGTTAACAATATTCACTAGAATATTCATGTTGGCCAAATTTTTTTCTCACCATTTGAAAACTAGTTTACAGGTCTTTTGGCAGACTCTGTATCCTTACACCCACATCTGTTTATGTTGAAAATATTCATTATTTTTGGTAATTAAGTTAATTGCAGTTGACCATTTTTGAATTTTTAATATCATATATAAATAAATTTTAAAGTTTGTCCAGGCATGCAGCCAAAACAATTTGAACCCAGTAATCACTGAAGACCAAGCTAAAAGTTGAAAATAGTGAATAATTAAGTATTTGTCTGACATTCTGACTGTTTCTCAAATCTTTAATAAAAAATGAGGGGCTGCCAATGAAAATGTCCACATAAATCTTTAAAAAATACTGACAACCATAAACCTGTCTCCACACATTTGTTAATTTCTAAAAAACAATATAATTAGTTACTTCATTTATTAACTGCAAAGTTGTGAATCATTTAAATACATGTTGTCTTCTTTAAAGTCAGTAATTTAGGACAAAATGACCAAGTAGACGATATTAAATGTAATTTAAAGGTGCACCAGATATTAATAAAAATAAAGAAACTGAAAAAACATTTCATTTTACTAATGTTGTTTTCAATGTAGGTACCTTTTTTCGCTGGCTTACTTAAGTATATATTACAGCTTTTGTTTAGAAAATATTAAGAGGAATATTAATTTATGTCTTGTACTTAATACATTGAAATACATCCGCTCACTACAAAATATTAGGTAATTCTTAAAAATCCTCATATATGTTGATTCCGCATTATTTGTTATATTTTAGTTAGACTCACCCAGGACTTCGTTTAATATTACTGAAAGTATTGACTATATATACTTCTTCACTGAAAACTGTGTTCAAAAAATACGTTCACGTTGAATAATTTTCCTTGCTCATAATCTCCTGTCCAATAATTCATAAAACCAAACAAGTTAACTTTCATCAGTATTAAGAAAATAAAATATGGTATGGCGTCTTTTCTGTCAACAATAAAAAATGGAGGATCAAATCAAATACAAATACAGTGTAGCCAGGTCTGGGACTGGGACTCTAAGCACTATAGAATTCTACCGATCGCTTTGTACAGTACAACAACAGTCGAAAGTCTCACTCTGTATACCATCTGTATACTGTCGACAAGCCTTCTTCCATTTTTTACTTATTAATATTTAAAATTTAAAGTGGAGTTTTTATTAAGAAATCGTCGACAAAAGACCTGTGGATAGAGTCGATAGTAGAATACTATAGTGTGCAGAGTCCCACTACAGATATACACGTATAAGCACAGTGTACTCTGTGGAAGGCAATGTCTTCAAATAATATTTATCAGAAGGACGATGAAGACCACATTATATTATATTTCTCTATGATGAAGACGATGTCGAAGTTTGCTTCAAATAGGTTTTTTTTTAATTTTTATGATTTTTTGACTGTGATTACGTTGAGTTACCTATGTTTAGAAAAGTAAATGAGTAGAATTTATGTTTTTGTTTCTTTTTTCATAATATATTTTATTACATAATATAATTTATGTTTTTAAGTTTTTATATTTTACCAAAAACATTTTATTATTGATAAAAGAAATTTTAGAAAATCCATTATTGGCTGTGTAACATTTTCTGAGGTGCTCGATAATTTCTTACCGCACGTCTGGCAGCACTGGTGTTGACTGTTAAGTGACTAGTGACAAGAAGCAAGAAGTATGCAATTAGCCATAACATAACAAATAATGTTTAGGTCGTTGTAATGTTCAAACATCTAAATTATGTTCATAGTTCTCATAGTTAATGTGATAGTTAATTCTCGAAGTGTTTGTGTGAAATAACTCCATTATGGCTAAGTAATTATGTACTAAATATATAGCATGTTGTAATATGTATAATAGTTTTTTCTCTTATTTTTTTGGAAATGAAACCACAATAATGTTTTTTATTTCGACGTTTCGGTAGCGTTCCAGCTACCTTTGTCAAGATTAAATAATGATAAAATAATTTTTGGTCCCTATCTGACACAACGAAAAAAATACGACAACTAGACAATCAATAATATTTTGAAGTTTAAGACTACAAAACTTTGTTGTCAAATTTTATTAAGGTCCATTCATAGTAGATCACATCTATGGTAAAATGTGAAATGAAATATTTTATTTTATGACATTCTAACGATATGATAGTCTACTAGAAATGGAATCCAGTGAAGTGCACGTTCCAGGAACGGTTTTTATTGGGATAGCGCTTTTTTTAGCTTTGGAAATTTCATTTCAACAACTTTTTTTTTAACAAAGTTATGCGGGAAAAATGTTTTAAAAAATCGATTATTTCATAAATATAAAAATCTTTATTCCGTCTTTA
>CAJUYH010006270.1:13351-33990 GCA_910591685.1 Galerucella tenella | reverse complement strand
TTTTTTTTTTTTTTGTTGATTATTAAAGAATTCTGCATTGACATCACAGGGTTGAAACAGAGCTTGATTTTCCCTCCACGAGAGTACACCACCTTCCAGTTTAACTATATCATAATAGAAATGGATTCACATCACGCAATTCTCCAGAATCGGAGAAGGCGAGTCTGCGATTATCGACCGTTTCAATATTGTCTATTTAGCTTTTGATATTAAATATCTCTGGCACGTGATATTATGATGTTATATCTACTGGAATACGTCTGGATATCGTGTATTCAACCCGTTCACTTCAACCCTCAACACGGCCGAGGAAAGAGACAAAAACGAATGATAAATAAAAATAAAAAAAAATCCCAGTAGTTTTATTAATGTAATTATTTGATGTTGTCTGGGGAAATATACGTGACGCTTTACCCTGAACCAAAAATAAAATCGTTAGCAACAACTGTGAATCCCTTGGGTGTTGGGATGGCGCCACTGTGGGATAAGTATTATTCCAAAATAAAACGACACTACGTCTCGTATATTATTTTATATTTATATATATATATATAAATAGATACATATGTGTTTAAAGAAAATTAATTTTTCAGCTTATATCGATCTGATCTCTTTAAATAATAAATTGATTGTTTGAATTTGCGCCAGTATCAAAACACAATGTCTTGATGGAGAAGGTCAACTCAATTTTATGACGTTTATAAAACGAAAAAAAATAAAAACGACAATCATATATACAATTCATGTCAGTTCAATGTACCAGCTATATCTGGATATAATCGGTGATATATAAAGTTATCAAATATAATGGAATTTGACGATATGAATGAACCTGTTATCATTGAAATATTTTTATATCAGTGAAAATAATATTTGTGGCAACAGAATTGTCTTTACAATTGAATGTCCAGCAACACTACACGCATACACAATATCCCTGCAATCCATAATAGTTCAGTGTAAATGAAGCAAAAAAAAAAGGAAAAAACCAAATATCAAGAGAAATGGGGTCATTGTGATTTTTTACCTTCGAATAATATTAATATGCGAGAGTGAGAAAAAAAAAAATAACCAAATGATTGCGTTTCTCAATGTATCTATGTGTCATGTAATATTACCCGCAACTCATATACTTAAAACTTAACACACTCTATTTTTAACATGTACATATATGAAACATGGTTGCAATACGCCCCCCCTTTACATTGCCCGAGCCCTTCTTCTCATTTTTTTTTTCTTTATTTTATTTCAGCTGTTTCAAAAATAAAATATTGCATGTATTATCATTATAAATAAAAATTAAAATACAAATGCGTTTTACTTTGTCAGCTAATCATATTTTTACTGTTTGTAAAGCACTGAAAACAACACGTATCATATACACATATGACATTGTACTGTGTTGTTATCATTTGTCATTTAATAATTTTAACAGGATTTCAATTGAAGCGTGGATAAGGCAGCGGAAATGATTGATATGGAGTGAATGAAAAAAAAAATAAATAAATAAATAAATAAATAAATAAATAAATGCATCATGCGATAATTATTGTAGAGACATTTATCATTTGTGTGAGTGCATTTTCAGGTGATTATTTAATCGTTTCACTATATCAGTACAAATTTGATTTTGTCATAGCATTCGTTTTTTTTTTTCTTTCTTTCTTTTCCACTGGATAGCGGTGATATTAATATTGAAGAAAAAAATAATAATAATAATAAAACACACACACACACACATCGCACACAGTCTTACCGTAATCACGAGCAGGTGATTGATTAGGCTGGAACAAACCGCGCTCATATTGGGCCGTGCTATTGGTAGCCGGCGTCACTATAAAACGTTCTGGCATATTATCAGTTTGCCTCTTTATATATAGATATATATATATATATATACCTAAACAATGTTAATGGCAATAATGATAAACACGTCACGAGTCTATCTCTGTTAATTAATTTTGTTTTTGTGATTTCCAATAATAATCAGGTGGAAAATTTCACGTTGAAACAAAAAATTATAAATTGATTCCAATCAATTCACCAATAATATACAATTGTGTACAAATATTATCAATGATAATAGAAATCTCCCGCACTTTTTTCTACGACGATTGGCAAAAGCGTTCTCCATTCGCTGCCAACAATTAAAATAGAACTTTTATTTATTTATTTATTTATTTCTTTTTTTTTCAATTTTTTCGGCTGTATATATTACGATAAATTGGAAAGAATGCACTGTGAATTTTATATTGAACTGTTGGAAAGACAACGCGATACAAATAGTGAAGACACGATGTATACTGTGTTATACTGTTGCGCGCGTGTTCAACTATATCCCAATGAGGGGGGACTCGTCCACGAACGAACGACACTATGGACAATGAACGAAAGAAAGAGAATGAAAGAAAGGAAGAGTGAATGTATATGTGTAAGAGGGAAAATATAATAAAGCTACAGCGTGTGCACATGTATTTTTTTTTTTTTTTTTTTTTTATCCAGACGACGAAAGACACAATATGACTGGGCGCCGCCGTAGTGAATTCTCCCCTCTATATTTCATGAAAACTTTACACGCTATTCCACATTATGCACACGCTATGTGCTCGTGGCTCATCACACAATACAGCTATAATGTATAACTCTACTTCCACCATTTGCACAATTGTATATGCACGTGCATATACTCCATAAAATTAAAATTGCATTATACTGTGTGATATTAATTTTATTGTGAATATTGGTTGGATGAGTTGGCTACAATTTGTATTATTTATATAAAAAAAAATTTTGTTTTTTTTAGTGATGATGATTTTGGATTGTGTTAAAAAATTATTGATAATAATACTGCAGTTAACAGAGAACGCATTTACCAGCTGTTTGTTATGCAGATTGTGTGACTTTTATATATATATATATATATATATATATATATATATATATATATATTGAGGTGTGATTGAGCATGTGTCGGATGTCAGTGAATATATTTCAAGCGGCTTTTAACAATATGAAGACGGCAGTATTTGTATTAAAAAATAGAAATGAAAGATTGTGAGGTATTGCAGAATATATTTGTGATGGAGATTGGTTAATGTTGGATGGCTACAGATGGCAGCAATTCATGGCCAAGTGTTTTTTCTGTCTATTGAATTAAATAATATATATATTTATGTAGGTGTTATTCAACTTCCATTTACGTACTGTGTGCTATGTCACTTCAATTAAATATTTACTGGCCGCTCTCAATTAATAATGGATGTAGCATTTTTTTTTTTGTATAACGCAATAAAATGTGAAAACAAAACTTTTAATTCGAATGAGAATCGACAACACCACATTGTGGCGATTGTTGACACTACTTCGATCGACAATGTGGTTTCGGTGTATCGCTTGTATATATGTAAATACTTATTTTTGATTAGTTTTCTGACATAATTGAGCCAATTACAATTGAAATTCAGCGGAAAAAAAATTATCATTTTTCCGAATAAAAGACAATCCAATTAAATAATTGGATTTCCAGTTAAGACACTCAGTCGGTAATACCATCAGTAAATACTAGTGTATTATCGACCGAAATATCAAACAGCGCTTGGGTATCTATAGACACATAGAGAGAGAACGACGGGTTGGACTTAGCCCAACAAATGAATATCTGAACAATATTTGTTTATTTCATTTGTAAATTGACATAGATCATTGTAAAAATCCACTGAAATAAATTATTATAAAATGATTGGCAGTTAAAATATGAATTTGACGATCACGAATCAATTGATATTTGGAGCTTGAAATTTTCGCGCCATGACTTGTAGGTTATGAAAAAAAAAAAAAAAAAAAAAAAAAAGTAAAAACGAGATACATGATAAGTACACTCACATTTACTTGCATGTCAACGTAGTTCACCGTTCCAAATATCCCATGCTGTTCATCAGTATCCGATAAATATAATTCACAACAAAGATGAGAAACATTTCGTTGGCCTGAAAAACCGACGGTTAGCTACCAACTGGAGCTGTTCACGAAATTCTACTTTACGAATGTATGTACATATGTATACACTATTCACATGATACAGTAGAGTGTTGATAGTTCACAAAATAAAATATGAAAAAATGTGGCGCCACTTGCTCACAAATGAAAACGATTGATACTCGAATTTATATAGCGTTAAATGGCCGCCAAAACGTTTGCTGTATGTGGTTGGTATTGTTGTGTAGAATAAAGCGTCGTGTTTGCACGGTCGAATTGTCTTTATTTAACGTGTTGGAATAAAAAAAATTGTCAAACTGTGGCCCCGACCGCAAATGATGGGCTCAAGGAAGCACAAAAAACATAAACGAGAACGTCACGAAGGTGAGCAATACTCATATTGTTTCAATTCCCAATCGACCGGGAACTTTTTTACTGTTGCTTACAACTGTGATTCTTTATTTTTTTCTTGTCATTTACATTATTTATATACATAAGTATATACATATATATTGGATATTGATGCTGTTAATTTATTTAGGAAAGAAATAAAAAAAGTATCAGTAAAATCTGCAAGAGTGTTGTTCATTTCAATTGAGTATTTGGACAAATAAATTGAGTGCTAAATTAAAAAAAAAAATTCTAGCGCATGATATAAATATCGCCACTGAAAACATAAATTTCATGAATGAATATTTAAACAAAGTATCATTGTGTCTTTCATTTGGTCTCATTAATCACAATCATAGAAATCATCATCATCATTGAAAAAATAAAAAATGTATCATCTCCCAATTTTTGCCTCAATCAATTATAAATATTGGTGTATTTAAAGTTGCAAGATGTCTCTGGACGTGAATAGGTTACAGTTATATACTGGACATTTGTGCTCATATCATGTAAATAGAACAAACAAATTCATCTTCTACGGAAAATATTATACTTGACTAATCCATTCATCCATGACAAATAATTGAAAAATTGCCTATTGAATAATTTGCAGCAATAAAATTTGCTCAAAATAAATAGCAAATGAAATATAAAAAAAAAAGAAAGAAGAACAATTATCTATCTTTTCATTGGACAAATCTGTATGTAATAAAATTGATTGATCACTGTTTTATATTATATTGTTCATAACAAAACAATTCATATATTATTGATTGTACAAACAAATAAAAGAAATGATGGCCAAATCATCGGATTATTTTCAGAAATCATTCTACATTGTTAATATTTATATAAATATTTATATATACATCCATCATTATTTTTATTTGAAATCTTTCTTGTATTCATAGTTTAATGGTGTACAGGAATATTGACTACGTTTTCACCCCGGACAGACTGAGAGTGAGATTGGAGTAGAAGTATAAAAGGTGGATTGGAAAAAAATAGAGAGAAGGTTCGATGACAAGAGGTATATCGACGTGGAAGTAAGTTAGGGGTAACTGCCGACTCGGACTAGTTGCACGAGACAAGCTAGACTGTGCTTCGGGAGTTATTCTCATGTCCTTCCACCCGCCTCAGCCCACCCCTCAACAAAAACACACTGCCCCTTTTTTCAAACCACACAAATCCTATTTTTTTTTTTTTTTTTCTATGTTATATACCATAAATATGTGTATTTATCTCTTTTGTATGAATTGAAGTGCAACACATTTCATATTTACAATAAATTCCTTTTCGATTCGTCCCCCATAAAACAAAATTCCATTTTATCATAATAACAATAATAATAATGCGGAATACTTTTGTTGCACTTGAAACAATTCTTTAACTGGCTGCTATTTATGTGGAATATACCACGACAATGCTTTGCTTACTTTATTCACCGCTATATAAAGTTGAGTATTGTCCATTTCAATAATTATTTCAATTAGAATTTTTTACTCATATAAATAAATATTGTGAAATTGAAAATGCTGTGAGGAAAAAGAAATATCAAAATGATATAATATACAGCGGATTGCTCGAGAACTGTGCTGTTAATCTACATCCAACTCGCTTCCAGTTCGTTGAAAGTGAAGACAAAGTCCTTGTTTACCCTTAAAGAAAAAAAAAAAAAAAATACAAAAGCCAGCTTAAAAAAGAATATTCTCGTTTTGTTATCTCATGTTTATTCGCTCTTTCAATTCCTCCATTATACCCTGACATGGATATATACATACATATATATATATATATATATCACTCATCAATATTTTTCTGTTTGTTCATTTACTATTCACCTGAACATCTCCTGAATCCTCATTTCAAAAACAATTTCATTCATGCTCTCTATCATTCATTGCTCTCTATACATTTTTCTGTAGAAATTTATTCATTGATTGCATGCAACAACTTATTTTTCTTGTATTAACGCCTAGATATATTCGCTTTATAGATTGTGAGTCGTTTAAATTAAATAAACAAAAGAAGAAAATAAAAATAATTTTGTATATAAATAAAATTAATGAAAATAATTGATTTATTTTCACTTATCGCTCATCTTTCTCACCTTTCAGAGGGACAATACTCGACTACTGCCGAAAAACCACCAACTTTAAAATTAATATTGAAAGTCGGTGGGAGCAGTGGTACACCTGAATACGGTGGGGAATCACCAAATCAAGCGGCAATGTTGTCACAACAATATCAACAATTGGGTATGAATTATTCTGTGACACAGAGTGAATCCGAATATGACAGGTATTTAAGTGTACACAAAAAAATGAAGAAAAAGAAAAAGAAAAAGGACAAACGACACAAGCACCATCATAAAGATAAAAAGCGACGTCGTGAAGAGTCGAGTCAAGAATCAGTTGGCGATGCGGATGAGAGTTTACATGAAATACCGAAAAAAATACCAAATCACCATTTGACAACACCGAAATTGGCACCAAGTATTGAGCCGAGAATTGGCGTGACATTGAATACAAGTTCATTGTCGCCACATCGCGAGCCGAGAACATGTGTTCTAAAAAAAATAGCCGAGCGTACACCACTGCAACGGCTATTGGAACATTTGTTGCGTTCAATGGAAAAACGCGATCCACAACAATTTTTTGCATGGCCGGTAACTGAAAATATTGCACCGGGTTATTCACAAATAATAACAAATCCAATGGATTTTAGTACAATAAAACAAAAAATAGATGATAACAATTATCAAAATATAAATGAATTCACCGATGATTTTAAACTAATGTGTGACAATGCCATGGTTTACAATCATCCGGAAACAATTTATTATAAAGCAGCAAAAAAGTTACTCCATGTTGGATTAAAAATGGTAACACCGGAGAAATTACGTCAGCTGAGACCGGTATTAACTTATATGCATGATATTACGCGTGATGAGCTTGGATTTGAATTAGGTGTTGAGGATCCAAATAATCCTGATACTCTTGTAACTGAGGAGCAAATTGAAAAGGAACGCGAACAGGAAGAACGTAATGAGGAAGCAGAAGAATTACGTAAGGAGAATCAGAGAAAAATGCGTTTGGCAAATCTTGGAAAATTTGAGGCAGTGCCTGATGATTTGACGCCTGAAGAAATTTTAAAGCAAGCACGAAGTGCAGCCAAGGCAGCATCTGATAAATTAACATTGAAACGACTCAATTCAAAAATGGGATTTTTACGACAGAAAAAAGATGGAACGACGAGTTTACAAATAATTGTACACGGAGATGGAGTAATACCTGGGACAAATCAACGGCCGGTGTCGTTGGGCCAATTAATTGGAAAATTGAGCCATGGTACAGGTGTTCTAGCTGGATTCCGTGAAGATCGTAGAAATATGTCGAAACCCGTGAAATCATTGTACTACGGCGCATTTGGTTCTTATGCACCAAGTTATGACTCGACTTTTGCCAATTTAACTAAAGAAGAAACTGATTTAGTTTATCAAACATATGGCGACGAAACAGCAGTTCAATATGCCGAATCAATTCTTGATTTTGCCAAAGATTGTGATTATACATTGACAATGGTCGATGATTTACTGGATATTTTAACCAGTGGTGATCATCGAAAAACGAAAAAATTGTTGGAGGAGAAACGGCGGCTCAAAGAGGAGGAGGAAAAAATTAAACATTTATTGGAAAAACCAACTCAGGATGTGAATAATAAAAATATTGAAGCGGATAAAGTTAAAGTTGACGTTGATCAATTGAAAACACTGTCCGAATTGGGAATTGACGTCAATTTTTTGGATGATTTGGGTAAGTAAAATAATTTTTATCCATTTCAATATCAACGAAAATATCACTGTTATTTATTTTTTTTCCATTTTTCTATTTCTCTCATTTTCCAACAGAGGAGGATCTTAAATTAAGTGAAGAGCGTGCATCATTGCAAAATCGCTTGGACGACACTTCACAAATGCTTGGACGACTTCGAAGAGCTCAACACGATCGACTGTCGGCGCCACCGCCCACACATTTATCAAATGTCCCAAAGGCGTCGGATACTGAAGTAAATTTGGCTGAAAAAATTACGGATAAATTGACGGAAATAGCGAAAAAACTGCCACCCTCGGCCATTGCACCAGTGGACGGTTTGCGTCGTGCAATGGGAATTGCACCAGTTAGTAGTGGATCTGAACCAATGGAAGTCGAACCGATTGCTCACAATCCAACCATTGTAGCTGATAATGCGCTACGTTCACAAACCGTTGTCCGTTCAACCACACCAGCCAATTTACTTCAGAGCAATACTACTCCGTCCATCCAAACAAATATAATCAGCCCCGGTGCAGCTGTTCAAACTAATAGTTCCACAATAAGTATGGTGAATTCGGCACAAACACCAATGCAAATTCAAATTAGTAGTTTAACGCACAGTCAAAATGCATCACTATTGACAGCAGGTGAATCTGTATCAGGGGTACCCGATCTCGAGTCGGAATTACGTGAATTCTTGGAGAGTGATCCCACATTAGGACACTCGCCATTACATGACGACAAAACATTGGAGGATATTTTGTCGGAGTCGTAGCGATTACGCGCACAATTGTACCGATAAGAATACATGAATGAGAAAAAGCAAACAATGTTCAGTGAAAAAAAATAACTGTAAAGTTTATATCGCTGATGTATGTTTTTTTTTTATTAGAGGGAAATTTTTAATTTAAGAAAAAATTTTCGCTTGGTGATTAATAGGTAATTACGTGTAAAAGATTGAGCTAATCATGAAATAAATCGTGTTTTTTTAAATTAATCACTCTGTCTTTACTGTTAGATATTAAATTTATTGTTGGGCAATCGTTTTATTGCGTTGACGGGTGAACAGGAAGAAATTTAATCGAATTCTTTTCCAAGTTTCACATACACGACAAAGTTAAATTGAGTGGGAGCGAAATTTTTTTTATTTTTAATTATTTTCGTATGCTCGCACATTCTCTCTGTTGCCAACATCCGATGCAAAATTACTCACAAAATATCAAATAATGAAAATGTGATGGAACGCGTCACATTTACATATATAAAAACAGCTAAGATATAATTTAATTTGAAAATATAAATTAAATCTCTCTACTTCCGTTTACATAAGAAAACATGGAAACAAAATTATTTCTACGTGCACATTCATAATAATTAAATTATTCGGGATAAATTCATTTAATTTTATGCGAAATATGTGGTTGCCAGGTAAATATACCAATGCCTGACCAGCTAGATAAATAATTTTTAAAGACAATGCTAATATTTGCAAAAGAAAAAAAAAACATGAAAATTCATATAGAAATGCGAGGAAGAAAAATTATTATTGATCCATCATCATCTCATGCATATTATCCTCTAAATATTGCGCAAATGAACACGAACAATAAGAACGAAAATTATATTGGGACACATACACACAATTACAATTTATTAACGGCAAATAATGCACGCGTGAGCATTTGTAATTTTAATTGAACCCGTTTACTATATTTATGTACATATTTAATCACTATGGAGCTGGCATTCTCACACACTCGATTCCACCCCCTATTGCAGTTCTCAATGCTCCATTTTCATGCTACGGCATGATTTCCATATATATATATATATATACACGGAAGACTTCACGCACAAACCATTACCCAAACGTTTCACAAACACGCAATCGACCAACCAGTAATTCTCCAAACCATATATATACAGTAAGCACAAGAGGCTTTTATATGCATGCGACCGCACGTTTTAATTTCATTCAGCTGTTCGAGTTATATCACATTTTAACACCATACCTTATTCAATTTGGAATTCATCCTTGAAAACACTCATGAACTCTTCAACGCAACCAAATAAATTGAGTAAACCTAACAAATTTCTTTTTAATATTGCTCTGCAATTATACGAACTTAATAATGTAATTGTGAATTATTATTCAATACTAAATCACATTATTCAGCTATTAATATTCAATCGTGTTGTGAAATAAGTTGATTCGGTGAAAATTCGTGTGGATTATTAACGCTCACGAATATTCTTACAATCCTCCTTTCATTATCAACAATTAAAATGAATATATATATATAGAAATAGCATTGAGGGAGAATTACCACTTTGTAATAGTTCAATTTAGATGCTGAAAGAATCAACGTATACAGCAGGCTGTTAGTATTAAGTGTAATTGGGTTTGTGGTCAGGAATCCCTTCGCCTACTTGCCGTTCAAATCCCCTCATCCCTTATTTCACCGAGGCAATCGGATGTGTTCTGCGAACGTACAGCTAATTAACCCACACGTCAAACGCATAATCGATAGCAATAGCATTCACTAGTTGTGGAATATAACATTTATTTGTGCTATTAAAACTCTATATAAATTGATGTGTTTAATTGACGAGTTTAAATTATAATAAATTATACACAATACAATAAAGTAGGTGATGTATATGCCCAATTAGCTATTTCTTTAACGCATCTCTCGTTATGTCGTGTTGACTATTTAGAGCTTGGCGACCTCGACCACACCGACAATGACGTCTATGGCTATACGAGTTGTTATAGTAATGCTACGCCCCCACAGTCGAGAGTCGTGACGAGACACGGGGCCCACCCATTCTAATAGGCTGCGAACCGTAAAATTGCCATGTCCGGATATCCTTCGGATATATAATGCTCACACGTGCTCGCACATGATCATATATATATTATATGGATGCATGTGTACCTACATATTATATATATATATATATATATATATATATATATTGCTGAATCAAAAGCACTTTGATAATTTACATGGTTCAGTTCACAATATATAGATAAATAATTGATGATATTTTACTGAAAATATTATTATTTTGTATGACTGTATTTTTTAAGATATTGCTTGTGTGTTGGTTTGAGTGTAATTTTTATTCTTGGAATATATTAATATTTTTATTTCTCTATTTATTTATTAATTTTTGTTTTTTTTTTTTTTTTTTTGAAATTTCGGTGATATTGGGAAATATAATTTCAAATGCAATTGTATATATTTGTATAAATTGAATATTGCGCATACATATTTCAAAACACTGGGGTGTTTTATAATTTTGAATTTCACAATAATCCATTTGTATATATAGGAAATACACAATAAATAGTAATTTTTTATTCTGATATTTGCATCAGTAATTGAATATCAATGTGAACTTGATAATAAAAGATACTAACGTGCATAATATGGCTGCAGTGTTCAACGTGTATTTATTAAAAATCTTTTTTTCCGACATTAAACATTACATATATATATATATATATATATATATATGAAAATCTTAGACTGCCTTTTTTTTCTACAATACGTTTCCACAATGTAAAAAGTTATATCAGACACGAAAAAAGTGTAAAAAATATAAAAAAACTTTAGGCATCTCATTTACTCTGTGAAAGTGATGCTACTATATTCAGAGACCCTCGAGGCAATTGCGTTCACCCACTATCTCCCATCCTCTCTATTTATATATATATATATATATATATATATTTTTTTTTCACTCTCTCACTGTGCTATAGCGCACTGGCCTCTCGCACAATTAGATTACAGTCATAATCCAACGGGTGGCAGCTAACCGTTACGAGTTTTAATTCCAAAGATTCAAGAGGAATCAGAAGTTGGCAATGCTGCAAACGGCAATTAGTTATGTTCATATTTTATTACACTGGGTCACAGTATTAAATTCAGTGAAATCTATATATATATATATATGTATATATTGATTACGAATAATGGTAGGCATTCAATTGTGAGTTACCCTGAATAAATTTCATATTTGTATGATTTTTTGCAGGAATGATTTGAATAAAAGCTGACTGGAAAAAATTCCAATTACGTTGGTGGTACACTGGCATATAAAAAACCAGTTGACGAACAATTTATTCTTACGACAAATATATATATGTTTATATGTATGTATTTGTATGAGTGGCCCGACGGCATCACTGTAATTAGGTAATTTCGTTGCGAATTCATGAAATGGTGCGCGGAAAAAATAGATTGTATACATCAGGAGTCTGAAGAAAAGTCACTAAATATTTTTGCGATGTTGAAATAAAATTCAACAATATTCTAAGTGCATTAACATGTATATATATATATATATATTCCATGGAAAAACGAGTACTAGCAAAAGACAATAGACGACTGATATATATAAAATTAATTATATAAATGTCTGGTTAGCTTTATGAAGCTCATACCTACTTTTTTGTATCTGTATATTGCACACGAAGCAGTTTGTTTGCACTTATCATAAATTTTATTAAACTCCAAACTATCATAAATAAATAGTTTATTTGTTTATTATATGAAATGTATACTATTTCAAATAATGAAAAATTGTAAAAACTATTTTTAATTGGATGATTTTTTTCATGGCAAATATCACATTATATTACTTAGAACTATTGAATTCTTCAGTTGAATGTACCTCAAACAAACAAAAAGGGATACATAGGTATATACACATTGGCAATCCTCCATCTTATGTGCGTACTTCAGTCGTTCATTATTATTTCTCAGTGAAAGACGAAGCTAATCGTATTTTCTAGAAGCAATATTACGGCCATTTGCACTGGTAAGAAAGCAAAACCATAACAAGATGACGAAGTCGTTTCTTTCAACAAACGAAACTAGAGAATGAAAGGGTATATAGAAAGAAAGAGGAAGAGAACATTTACTCCCACATATTTCCATCATAATTCTCTACACTGTCGAGGAAAAATTTAATAAGATGACTATTTTTATATACTTTCGTCCAATTTATTTCTTTTCTTCACCACTTTTTTTATCTATCTCTTTTTCATCTCTCTCTCTCCCTCTCCTTCCCTGACCCTTCTACCCCCTTTACATCATAAATAAATGCAATTATAATGCCATATTATATAATACATGTGTGTTATGGATTATTCGATTCCATATGAGTCGAATTTATTGCGTGTGCCGCCCCTACCCTCTACAATGGAATATTTAATGACAATCATGATAAAATATTACATATGTAGGTCACGAAAACAAAAAGAAAAAAAAAATAAGTAAAATAAATTTGTAAATGTATTGGATTGGAATAAAAAAATTTCAATCATACCGTTTTTTTTTTTTTCTTCCTTTCCTTTTTAAGCACGTGATAAGCTTGTCCATTATTTTGTTCGCAGTTGTTGAAAATACTTTAGTGGCTTCTTAGAATGCGAAGTGTCACCCCAGGACAATTTTTAGTGCAAAGACACAACAAAGCTTGTACTTCCTCTGTATGCTCTCTTAAACTTCAACTCTATTCGCTTTCTCTCTCATCAACTCCATTTTCACCTTTACTTTTCATTCGTTTCTACCGCCTTTTGCGACTTGTTGTTTGAATGTTTTTCGAGGACATTCACGCGAATAGACTTAACTACTGTGACACTTTTCGCCTCCTCATTTGTCCAACAAATATTTTTGTTTTTGCTCTCTGTACTTCTTTGCTTACATATGTTCAGTGGCATTATCTGCAATGCGCATAGAAAAAAATAATGCAGAGATCTACCGTATAATACAAATATACATTTGTTCCTAACACTCGTTGTATTAATATTGTCCTAGAACCATTTTTGATCTTATGTAAATTAACATTTTCTACGTCCTTTACACATTTCTTTGAAAACTCATTTTTTAAATTCATATATTGCATTAATATTAAGCTATTTATATTGGATATTTGTCATATCACTTGTATATATCTTTATTTGCATTTTATTCTTTATTTTCAAACAGATAAACAAAATTAGGCTTTAACTAAATCGATGTGTTCGCATTTGTATAGATATACGTTTCTTTTATTTTCTTCCTTCACTCCGACTTTCTCTTTTTGTTTTATATATGCGGATATATACCTGATATTTTTTTCTTTCTTCCCCTAAACATACCTACCTATCGCCCCTCATGCTTAATTCACGTGCTCAGCATAAAATACAGATGCTCCTTGAAGGATTTATTACTCTGATAAGCTCACAATGTGTTTCAAATCAAAGTCCACCTATTTTTTCCCCCTGACAATTTCTCGTATTTTTCTTTCTTGGCTTTCTTCATATATATATTTTCCTTTCTATCACAATCACTTCCTTTAGATCTCACTTTCTCTTATATATTTAACATTCTCCTTCATCAAATGTCATGCCATTATCAATGAAAACTTTACCCTCTTTTATATATTTTTTTTTATTCTTCTTTTTTTTTCTCTATTACTTTCCATTTCTTATATAACAATGTTAGCATAACACACAATCATCGATACATATTGTATATTATATAGCGGTAATATATTTATTTCATGAATTTTATCCTCCAAACAATTCCACATATTATCCCAACTTTCAATGTTTTCTATATCATTTCCTTTATTCATTCACTCAATTTTTTTTTCCCCTCATTTCTCTTTGTTTCTTTGGTAGATTTGATTTTCCTTTCCTCTTCTTTTTTTTTTTCTTCTACTGTTCTGACACAATTTTTTTATGTTCATATTACCCAGGAGAGGATTCATACACGACGATCTGTCAAGTAAATTCTGTGGATATATGAGTGAAACCTGTGCACACACCTGCTTTTCTCTTTGCTCACTATTCTTCTTCAAAACCCTAGACGTAAGATCCCGAGCTATATTTTATAAACAAAAGTTTATGATCCCTCTTCAAAGTATAGTCATTTTATCCATTTTTATTTGTATTGCCAGCACGATAACCAAGTTAAAACAATGGATATGACAATACGAAAAAATTGAAATAATATGTGAAAATATATGGAGAAAATGAAATAAATAGATAGATATATAGTGTTGGTTGTAGTTGGATTTTTATTGTTAAAGAGAAGATAGAATGAAGTGGAGGAAAATAGGGACTAGCTAACAGAGAGTGTAGTGCAGTGAACAAACTTTGTTGAACGATCAAATTTCTTTTTCTACACTTTTTGTGCATACGTCAAGTGCTTGGACATTTTCTCCAGTAGAATCAGTGGAGCGCTATAGACTTTTTTTTCTCTATTTTCAACTTTTTTATTTTCATTCTTACAAACTAGTCTTTTTCATTCTATCACTATTTGATTTTTTTTTTATTCATCCAACCATTTGTGCATTCTCCCACTGGATATCGTCATATAAACTTTTAATATATGAAATTGAAATAAATAACCGTCCAATGAAAAAAATAAAATAAATATATATATACATATACAGTGATTTATCTTGAGTGTTACAACTATCCCGGATTTTTATTCTAAATGAGAAATAAGGTGATGTGACACAAAGCACCACTGCACAATATTCTATGGACAAATCTCGTAAGACAATAAAGAATGAGAAAACTTGAATTGTCCTCAACACATCCCGCTTACCTCATAATGTACAAAGCACTGTTTCATTCTGGCTTTAAAACGAGTTGCAGAGAGAATCGTGATAATAATCGTGAAGTCGCTATCTCCACAACGGAAACAATGAGTAAAGCATGAATGTAACAAGCGACACTATCAATATATATATACTGTATATTTATAAATTGGGAAACAAAGTGTAATAGAGAATTGTTTTTTTGTTAAATTAGTATTTTTCCGTAGAGATACACTGTAACAGTACAGTCTACCATGTGCTTCAGTGCAATTCATGCAAGTGGAAACATACTGTGAACAGACACCGCATCTGGCGCAGAAAGCACTTCCTTTTCTACTTGATGGTCAGCATCCACTGCAGGCATATATATATGTGTGTGTGAATGAAGACAATATTGAATTTCCAGGCAACACAGGAAGTGACCATTGTCTATTGCAGAAGTAACTTCTATTATCTCACAATTTTTTTTCTCTAATTTGAAAATATCCTCCAGTGAATTCGTCAAATTTTATCGCACTATTGTTTTACTCAAACTCTTCATTGATAGCGATCAATCTATTTTTATATGTAATTTTAAATGTTATCCCGTAACATTAGATACAAATATAGGATATTTATTGGAAATATTTCATAGTGGGGAATAAATAAATTTATATGTATTAAATTGTAGAATTAGTGGTTAAATTTTTTTATTGATGTTCAGGGTGACAATCTGGATGTGCTCATCATGATAAAAAAAAGAAAAAAAAATAATCTAACTTTCGTAATTGAACGAAACCCGAAACTACCAGGTGGATAGCCCTCAATATTGTGAAAAATCGATATTGGTTCAATGTCTATATACATATATGACATGCACGTAACGTACCGCGTAAGAGCATTGAGAAAAGCCCGAAAGAGCTTTCGATTAAACCCCTCGCCTCTTCCTTTTCTCTTCCGTCCTGACTCTCTTATATACCATCTTCAATCCTAATAATATATATATATAGAAACGTACATATATACTCATATATATGTTAAACGACCTTTAAAAGTGGCGCCGATCGTACTTTCATCCTTTTAACCATGCGATAACTCCAAGGGTGTCTTATCATAACCTAAAAATGCCAAAAGTGGATAGTTGTCGCGTCGTACATCTTCATGTATTAATATTGAACACTGGTATGTCTGATCTATGCCAAACTTTGCTCTTAAAATCTTTCATAGTTCTTCACTTTACTCTTTCACTTTATCAATATTCTCAGACATTATTATTAATATATGTATATTTGTTTAAAATGTTTGCTATTTATTTTATATTTCTCTTTATTATTTATGTTTTCCAGGTATCCTCTTACAATTCATTTCTGGGCGATAAAGAGAAAATTAATTGTTGAGCATTTATCTACAGAATTTATCTGACAGTTTGTAATGCGTAGTTTACAGTGGTATCGATTTAACGTCCTTTTTTTTTTCTTTTATTTTTATTTTATTTTTTATTTTTTCAGTATAACTGTATATTTATATGGTTTTTTATATATAAAGTTCTTTCTTGTAATTTTATCCATCGCGGGCAACTATTTGAGGTATAGCTGAATATAGTACACGCGTGCTTGCTGCTATATCAAATGAACATGTACTACATACATATACCTATACGTAACAGAAAACTATTCATTTCTTCATTTTGCCTTTTTCCATTGTTACCAAACCATAACTCTATTACATAGCATTTTTCAATCCGAATACGATTGAAAGAAAAAGGGAATGCCAAAAAAAATTGAATGACTGAAATTCAGCACAACAAATTTTGCATTCAAAACCAAAAAGGTAAAAATATCATATTTTTCTATTCGCTCTATTTTTTTTACATGACTCTCTTCTTTTTTTTTTTTTCTACACGTTTTCATTTTGTTGAAACATAAAGGGCTGGTTTCACTCACCCTCGTTCATGCTCTCATGGGATTTAACAAAAATATGCGAATTTCCTTTTCCTTTATTTTTGTTTATGAATTCACGCACAACTTTTGCATTATGAATTCGCATGGGGTCGCCTATGCTGAATAGGCTTCCACCTACATCTTATTTTACACAACATACATATGTACATCTGTATGCAGGGTTGTATATATAGTTTCCAATGTTTAGAAGAAGACTTCATATGCCAATGTACCCGATGGAAACTGGCACAGATCCCACCATCGATAAATAATGCGTCACGGGAGAATGAATATTGGCGGTGGTAATAAAAGCCGAATATTATCGCGTGTCCCTGTGTGCAATTTTCGAGGCCATCCACCAACATATATCTACACCTATATGAATACCTATATTTGTATATCAGAGTGTTGTAGATGATTGTACATCAGCATGATAATCTGGATATTTACACGTGAATTTCCGCAACAAAAACCATAATATATACCAGTAATGATTTTGTGAATAGTAAATAATGGATATGTACACATATGTATGAATTTTTTCCATTCTACAGATGTATAAAGATATTCGTCTTGAATTACATTACATGTCAGGTAATCGCACGGTTATTATGTCTTTTCCTTTTTGTTTTTTGTTTCATTAGAGAAAGATTAGCACTTTGAACAAGTGTAACAATGATTTTTTATGATAAATAACTGAAACAGTAATGACTAGAAGTTCACAATTGTTGGCTGAGGTGATGTCAAGTAGGTTTTGCTCTGAGATCGTTAACTGTCGGCACAGGGATCAAAGGGCCTGATGTGCACAGCTTGACGTTCTTGAGACGAGTTGTAAATTGAATGAAACTTCGCGGTACACCTGAAGAATCATTTCTATATGTGCACCGTTTCCACCATCTCATTATTCTAACTTTGTATAAAAGTTCAAATAATTTAAATACGTCATGTCATTTAAAATTCCTGTCTTTTATTATTTTCGCGTATGGAATAACGAGTACATTGTAAATATTTTATACGGATTAATGTGCATAAGTGGATTGGATGACGAATGAAATGACGAGGAAAAATGACAGTGTAAAAAGAATAGAAGTGAGAGAATAAAATGTAATGAAATCGATGCAACCTCGAATAATTAAATCGTATGTTAGTAGTAATAGCTAATGATCAGGTGCTACAGACAATCTAGTAGTTTTTCCCGTCGCAAGCCAGACACATGTACTCGTGAATTTCAATTTGCTTTTCACGATGTACAAACCAATTTTTACTTTGTTTTTACTTTTATATCTACACTTTGTATATATGTATATATATATATTTTTTTTTTCGTCTCTGTTTCCATTGTTGTGAAATTCATGTTTACATATATAAACCATGCGATATTGTTGCTATTTATATTCCCGCGTTTGCGTTTATTTCCACCTGCGGAGTAGATATTCGCTAAAAATAAATGTACCATGAACGCAGCATGGATTAAAAACCATTTTGTTGAATAAAATGAATGAAAAGGGTCAAAAGGGAATTTAATTTTTTTTTTTTTCAAGTTTTTTTCTTCTCTCATACATAAATGTCGTTGTTTAAAATGAATATGTATATATAAATTTATATATCAATGAGAGTGTTACGTATTTGAATGCTCACATGAGAGTACAACTTTATATTTATCAGTATATATTGCGCAATACGTTGGTATTGTTCATTAATAAAAGAAGAAAATATCCCGCTCATTTATGGCAAGTATGATACGGCATTTTATTGCCTTGAGCATTAATTTTTCTTTATTATTTATTATTTGCGAATAGAAATTTCTCATAACCTTATACCTCCAACGATATAAACATTAAGCGGATGATTTATTATTAACTGACAGAATATTATATATGACCAACGACCATATTCATCCGACTGAATGCTCAATATATTTTGTCAAACCGCAAACTACCATCATTTTACGACATTTTTCAATCTTATTCGAGTACTAATAAATAAAAAATGTAATTACGACATTATAAAAACATGTTGGGCACACATCTGTATTTAGATAGAATCCAATTACAAATGCGTGGATAAATAAATTCACTGCATATATTTATTATATTTTTATGGCGATAAAGCTTACATTACGCTTGCGCGAAAGAGTTACGTTGTATGTGTGAGCAGGAGGTAAAGGAGGAGGAGGAGGAGGAGGAAACGAGCGCCCGGGTCGAGGCAATGAGACGCCGTCAGAGCGGCGTCGCGTCGCGAGGCTTCGCGTCCGGCCGACGGCATGAAGTAAAATACTGACGAGTCGGACCGGGTTGGTGTTCGTTCATCCGGTCAGTGGCCGTAAGAAGATACACATAGTAACGCGCGCGCCAACCATTCAACTGTATAACTTCATCGTATACAAACGATATTTTACGCGCCGCAATTTCATTTCTCCCATTTAATATTTAAAACTAAATAATTCATTTAAATATATACGTGTAGATATATTTCTTTTGAACTCGACGCATTTTTCCTTTTCATTATTTTTTTTTCCCCTTTTTTTTTGCCTTTCTTTGTCGATTGAAGACACCAGTTGGGTATGAAAAAATAACGCGGCTATATATGAGAAAGGCACGTGCTGATATAGATACTTCACTGTCACATTGGGTGATCCAGTGGCAATTGACATCCTACAAAGAAAACTCGATTGGATTGGAGTAACAGGTATGTGTATATTTTTTAAATCTCTCTTGTATTATCACACATTGGCTAATATTTCAATGTTAATGCTACATATATTATAAACGAAATTGCGTCTTCGTCGAAACTTCATAACTGAACGTATTATGGTAATGAAAATTAAATTGATCAAGTTTAATAATTGCCTCTCGTAAATTATTGCCGCGGTTTATTGGCTTGTTATATGACAATGCTATTATCATTCAATTATTTATATATATATATATATATATAT
>CAJUYH010006270.1:0-13251 GCA_910591685.1 Galerucella tenella | reverse complement strand
AAAAAAAAAAAGAAATCATAAAATGAAGAGAGAAAAGGGAATATTGTGGGAAAATGCACACAGGACAAATAGAGCACCGAGGGAAATCTGTTACACACATATATATATATATATTTACAAAGAATGAAATAGAACTTTTGTGTGCACTTGTTCAAGGTGAAAAATCAATAAATCCTAGAGGATGCAATTTGACGAATCGATTCACTAACTGAAATAAAAAGAGTAAACGCGAAGGCGGAAGCGGGACATAGGTATAAAGAAAAAAGCGTGGGAGTTCAAGTGGGTTGATGGGGAAATGGCGCAAAATATTTATTTGCTTCTCATGTGAGCAAAAGCTCGCGCGTAATTTTATTCGAAATTACGGAAATGCGCGCGAGTAAAATGAGAGCATAAGAGGATACAATGTGTGTATATATATGAATGCGTTTGTATGGCTGACAACTCCAGGGGAAAGAATTGGCAATTCAATTGAACAAATTCAACCATGGACTTGTGGAGTGTATATAAAAATGTTACTCACACATATCAATTTAAATATAAGTCCGACAGTCCAATCACACAATGCATTTAAACTTTTATATTTATACGATATGTACATGTATATTCATAACTTATATATACATAGATATAGAATTGAATATCGTTTATTCTGGATTTTCAAATATTCATATTTGGCTGTCTGATATTCCATCAATGCCATCAATGTTCATGCCAGGTCAACATTTTCTTTACTCCACTTCTTTCTACACCATCTATATGTGTAGATATTGAAGTATATACAGATAAATTCTTTTTATTCTTCCATTTCTTCCGAATTCATTTTAAACTCAACTTGTCATTAAATCACGTTTCTGACGACCAAAAAAGTTGTAGTGGAGACATAAAAAATACGACTCCTTTCCTCCATCTTGCCATGTTCAGTGGCTTAATTATATAAAATGTTAAGTACTTGTATTTGAATAATTATGTTGGATATTATTATATTTGTTGCATAATGAATTATTATCTTGTAGAACAATTAAATATTTTTTCTTTTTTTTTTTCGTTCAATGTATGGTACATTTCTCTCTGTTTGCATTTACTTACAATTATAAAGTTGGAGAATATATATATGTGGTACAGTGTGGAGTGCGTTTCTCAACGAAAATCCATCTCTTTTCTACTTCTTGCACTATTTTTTCCTTCTTCAGTTCAGCTGGAAATTTATTCGTTCTCTTTTTTTTTCTCACACAAACGTATTTCTTCGTGAGAGTTCTCAGGTCTGACTATAATTCAACATTACTACTATATACAGCCAACATTTCTGTCACATTTTTTTAAATTGTATCTGTTAATTTACTTATTCAATTTTTTTTTCTCGTCCTGCCATTTTGTTCACAAAACAAAATTCTTCCGCCATTTTTAATCGTCACTTTTACACTCAAGTAATACACGAACGACTTATAGGAACGTCAGCAATTTGTGTTTAATATACTCTCACCCCAATTAATCATATTTTTACTTTCATCTTTAATTTTTTCTCATATTATTACGCCCTTAGATTCACCTGTGTTATATCGTATATTTATATACATATAATCACACCCTACTTATTTTAAAATTTACATAAATGCTAATCGCCCACTTCTATATAACCAACACCATGTGATCATTATTTGGTATAACTACCCACCACACCCACCAGATAATTTTCTCGTTAAAAGGCCCAATTTCCCCAAAATCACGTCGTTTCATTAAATACTAAAAATTGAAAAAGAGTAAGAAAAAAAAAACAAACAAAAAAGATTTAAAGAAAAAGTGCTATTCCCATTATTTTTTGTTTTCATTAACACCTTCTTCTTGCGCTTGATTAATCTTGGACAAATGAAATTTCACAAGTGAAATTTAACACTGAAAACTCCCCTATAAATCTCAGAAGAAACTGAAATATGAACAAGTTAAATTACACGAAGTTGGTTACACTGAAACGAACGAAGAAAATATTATATAGAAAAATTTGGTATATAAATAAATTCTAGAGGCTAGAGTGAGATATTTTTTCACTTCGAATATATCTGAAACACGCGATTATTTACGAAATGTTGGACAATAAGAAAAAAAAATATATATATAATAATAATAGTAATAATAATAATAATAACGAAACAATATTGGATAATGAATTAATCATTGTTGATGTTCAGCATCAAGCATTATTATTTTATCTTCAAAGTTCGTATAGCAATACCATTCATCACTACGTGAACACACCCATACAACACATCGCAATACATCATTAATGAATATAATCAATTAATCATAATACATATCGTATTTAGTATTATAATCGAATTTATTTCCTTCCTATTATTGTCACATTTGTCCACATAAATAAAATAGTATTGCAAAATCATTTATCTACTTCGTTTCATTCTTTATTGATTATATTTATAAATGTGAGAATGAAATCAATTTCGGTTTTCTTTTTCCTTCTGCATTTGCGATGGTTATAAATTTTATTGAGCAAATATTAAACCTAACACAGAGTGAATTACTAAGTAGTATATGCTTGCGTGTTCCTTAAGGCTTTTATATTAATTTTCTATAGTCTATGTAGAGGCAATTACGTATTTAGCCATTTTGATAGACAGCCACATGTTGTGTTACCTGAGTGGAACTCTCACAAACTTTCTATGTAGGTTCCTATAAGTTGCTGTTGTTGTTGTTGCTTCACTTTCATAAAGAGAGAAAAAAAGTTACATACAGTTTCCTGCATGATAAAATTTTTTCTGTTAGACACTTGTGACTCAATTCAATTTGTCATTTGTGAGAGGTCAATGTAGGAAAATGTGACATTATTGTATGCAATTTGCGTCTGAAGAGCCTATTTCCACCCCTGGAACCCCTGAAAGGTATTTGTAGAGGGGAAAAAAGTATATATATATATTACCGGATCCTCATGAGAAATATCAACATTCTTGAAATTGTAATCTTGCAAAAAATATTTATCATTCTTTTCCACCCCATTTTCGTGCAATTCACGTTCGAAATTACTTTTATTGTTATCACCATTATCATTGTTCTTTATCATTGTTTTTTACGACTTTTGTTGAGGTGCAAATAGCTAAAATCGATTCTACAAAATTACACGTGTTGAACAAAACTCAAAGCCGAATTGTACGCAATGGAAATTCATTTTCATCGGGACACATATGCATATAATATATCTATATACGTATATATGTGCAGATAGAAAGAAAAAACTTTGAGACATTTACATATTCCATTGACATTCAGTTCATCGCACTTTATTTTCCATTTTTTACATTATATACAGTCCGTTTCATCTTCAGAAAAGCCTGAAATCTATTGACGAAAAATAAAACGTGCCTAAGAGAGAAAGGAAAAATTGATATTAATATTCCCATCGAAATTAAAATTTTCTCCATCGCACACATATTTTTTATTCAATTTTCTCTTTTCCGTCTGTTGCTTTTGAACAAACACAATCAACAATAGAAAATGGTACGCTCGGAAAATTAATGAAGAATGATGGGCTATGATTGTCAGGGATTACGTGTGTAAATAATTACTAGTATACATATATATATATATATGTGTGTTTTTGTTTACTCCCGGTAACGAGGTTTCATGAGGAGGATTGATGTGCATCCTGAGATTCCTCGCAAAGGTGTATAGACACACGATAACGAGAAGTGAATTTATAAATCAACAGAATAAAAAATTAAATAAAATGAAACGGAAAAAAAAAATGGCAAAAAGCGACAATGAAAGAAATCGAGATTGGTTTTGTTTCTTTTTCCACATTCAATTAAAAATTGATATACCTTTTTTGAATTCTCATTCCCTGATTGAAAAAGAATTAAGAAGAATGACGAATCGGAATGATGAACCCTGTCTTTACACAAACATATATTTATACACCCACAACCATCACGTCAGGGTTCCTCGAACGTGCATACAAGTTTTCGCAATGCATTTTCACAAGAAGCAATTTACTATCGTTATGTAAAGCAAATTTCTCTCGACAAATTTAAAGGATAAAACGATAGTATGCACACACGGCCATAAACCCATCGAAACTTTCATCCATACTACATATAAAGTCTTCGAGCTTTATGAATGATGCGCAAAAAAATTTTAATAAAAAGAAAAATGCTATATGAACAAGTCAAATTATTGAGTGTGGCAAGTTTCTAAATAAATGGGATCGCGTGTGCTGCAGCATAAATACACCAATATAGAACATAGTTTAGCCTACGTGAGATGAATGCATTATTATATAAAGGTTACCAATAGCCCAAGCAACTTTTATTTCTTCCAACATCTTCATTAGTTGTCTTTTTCCCCTCCTTTATTCCGTCGTCATTCACCACAACCTACATATTAATACTTCTAACCTTTTTTTCTTATTCCAACCCCTACAGTTATTTTAGTTGCAATAAATTCACAAGCACGTGCGCATTCAATTCAATCATTTACACACACATATAAATTTGAAATTTATATGTATAAAAATAAAATTGCTCCACAGCTAAATGATATATATATATATATATATATATGTGTATATATTTTCGCACTATTAAAATTATCATTAGCCAACAATATATAATAATATTAATGGAAAAATGGCGGTGTCGTTATGCAAGCAGCAGACAGTTCAATAAGAATTCCAACAGATTACATTATAACAATAGAAAACTTGAGATAAAGCAGAGAATGGAACAAGAGACGTGGATGTATATATATATATATATATATATACACTGATGCTGTTCGTTTCTATACCATACTCTAAGATGCCACTCCAATAGTGTTTAAAGGTGTAGAAGTGGAAAAAGATGTTAAACTCGAGGCACACACATAAAGTAATATTGTAATCTGTTAAAGTAGAAATGGTGAGACATTAGAGAGTGGCCAACGACACAAGTACAAGATGAGGAACAAGAAAGATTGAGGCAGTGAAGACTACATAGATACGTGTCTTTGAATGAAGTTTTGGGATATTTCAAATGCCCGATTAGAAGTCCTCCCACGCAGCATCCCACTGACAATATGAACGAGAGGAGGTAGCGCAAAGAGAGCTTTGGTGAAAACGTGATGAAGGGTGAGAAGGCAGAAGGGAGGAAAGGTACCCCATCACTACCATACCTCCACTTCATATATATACATAGTAACTCTAAAGCCTCTTATCCAACCAATACTTGTGTTGGCTGTGGGCTTTCGTTGTTGCGTCGTCACATGACGTAGTCATTTGCATCGTCACTATTACACACAGTCAGTATTTTACGAGGCTTCGGGAAGCTGCAAGATGATAAAAAAACAAATTTTTATTTACAGTGAGAATATTCCCAGAATGCGCTAGAAGTTTACGGTACGTTTTTCTTTTTTTTTTTTTTTTTGTCATATACTACTTTATTATTATTTTCTATTTGATCCTGAAGTTGCAAGGCTGTATTTTATCGCGTGAATGTGACTCGCATTAAATTTTTGTATATGATGCAGAGCCACAAGTCAACGTTGATCAACGTCGCGCGCATGAGCAAACACTTTTAAGAGCCAGTTGATCATCTACATAAAATTTCCATTTCCGTTTCTCAAGACTGTGAAGTATATGCGCACTATATATACACGTAATTCTCTTTCATATTCTTTCACTCACTCTTTGGCTTATTTCAGTTTTCCCTCTGGATCACGGCCCAATCCTCATTCATTCCATTCTTCGCCTTTTCTCTCAACATTTTTCTATGCTCGTGTTGATTTTATTCTCTATATTGAACAAACGCATCGAGCTCATTCTATCCAAATAAAATTACAAACATATATATAAAAGTTACGTTAGTAAAACGTCATTCGTAAATTTCCAAGGGGAATATTCCCATTCAATTTATTCTATTTTATTCTTCTCAATATACTTATATGCTTTCATTATTTTTATCTCCGCAAGTCATTGCAATGTTATATTATGTACAAGCTTTGGTCTTCTACTGCCATTGTCGCACAAAGCATCGACAAGAGAGTCCCCATTCGCAAATAATACTCCAGATATCATGCGGGAGTCGAGTTGTTGACTTGGCAATACCAAAAGCCCTCATGAGCTTTCTCCACCCACCCAAATATCTACACATAAATGCATAGATAGAGGATGTGTTGCGTACGCTCTGTCAGCTCATCTATCTGGTGAAGTAAATTACATGTGGAATATATATTTTAATAAAGTAGCCACAATTTTCTCTCCACCTCATCCTGTTAGGTATATACATAAATATATATACTGTTGAAAGTGTTCGCGTATATCAGCCCCACGTTTAGATTATGATGTTGGTCTCTCGCGAATTTACCTTCACTCAACTCAAAATATTACTATTACGTTGCACATCTATATGCTTGAGGCGACCCACCGCTATACTTTCAGCTATACAGTGACATTAAACTTGACAAATAATAGAGTTAGCTTGGAAAAAAAATTTTTTAATTATAAAACTTTTTTTTTTCTTTCAACATAATCAAATTATTATCATTGTTGAATTCTTCATTTTCTCTCTTTATTGTTATTATCTTTTTTTTCTTTTGTGAAATCATCTGATTAATTCTTTTGGTATAGGTAGACATAAACAATATTGCAATGCCGCAGTATCCGCGAATACTTTTCTTGAGTAAAGTTTCATAAAATTATTTGCGCATCCTTGAAATTGCTGGATGAGCAAAGAGTATAGAAAAGATGAGGTTGGTTGGATTCCAAAGGGATGAGTGAAGAGGACGTCGAGGGAATTGAGGATTTATAAACGAGAAGCAGAGAGGGCGGAGATATAGAGATGAAAGTCTAAGGGAAATGCTGTCGACCACTCAATGTGTTTACATAGCTAGCGTGTTTGCGTGTACCACCACATCTAAGCTACCGACAATAATCCCCGTGGCTTTCGACATTACATACCAATATTGATACGTTCCGTGAATTGTTACGAGGATGAGATGTCTTCATTGCATCATCATTATAATTATTGTTGTTGCCATTCCGGTCTATAAATATAATTGAATTATATTCATTCACGAGAATTGAAATAATCAATCGATAAAGTGATGTAGAAGTGATTAGTGGTATATTATTATTAATTGACGACAGATATTTTATTTACGCCCGCATCGTGCGGCTTACATACGTGACGACATTCGAGGATTTTACGATGAGAATATCGCAAGACACAGGTATACGTGATTCGAACACAAATTTTATTCACTGTTATATATATATTGCGAATTTGTTCTATATTAGATAGGATAGAGATAGATAGGTAGATAGATAGAATGGTATACTGGATAGTACGTGCAGAATTGGAGAATTGAAAGCCACTCCATTGCTTCATCTCTCATACAGTAAATTGGTTTGGTATGATTTGCAATCAAATTGAAAATATGAGAATTGTCATGTTTCAATTCTCATGAAAAGAAATATTATTTCATATTTAATTGATAATATATACGTATATTATATATTATACATTTCATATTGAAAAATAATAATAAATACATATGTTTGGGTGTCATTGCAATGAGAAAATAATTTACTGCCGCTGTATGCAGTGTGTCCCTGGGTGAGCCCCAGAGCGCGTTGGTTCCCAACATCTCCGCATGCAGCAATGAGAAATGGATCCTTCCAGGTAAGTAGGTCGGGTTGGAGGTCGAAGAGCAGAGAGAAAAAAGGGAGCTCGAAAAAAAAAAAAATAAATAAAAAAAGGAGAAGAGAAATAAAATAAAGGAGGGCCTGTGTGCGGTTATTGAAGCTGCTCGTCGCACGCAAAAAAAAAAAAAAAAGGAGAAACGATCATCATCCTCTACATGTAATATACCTCAACGTCAACAAAAAAAAATCCCTTTTCACCTTAATCTCGTACGAGCTATCTTGAGCTACGACAACCAGAACATCGAAATAGAGACAAGAGAAAGTAAAAAAAAAAAAAAAAAAAGAGCAAACTCTATTCTCTTCCTGCATTTTTTTTCCCCTGATCTCTTTCTTCATTACTGTCTTCTTAAAACAGACAATTTCATTTTATACTATATATGCATATATATATTATGGTTGGTACATTTCCCACAACATATGAACTCTACATCACGAATGTAACCTCATGGGGAAAGACATGTTGAAATTTATAAGATACATATATGGAAAACGAGCAACACACATCAGGACATTGTACCTGTATGTAATATAAATCGAATCCCTTCAGCCGCCTTGAACGCCAGCAAAGCTTTTAAGTGGAAACCAGGGATCGCAGCTCCCAATGAATAGACGCTACTTTTTATATCCATTCTTCCTCTCTCTCTCTCTCTCTCTATACAAATATGTGTATGTATAAATTCGTATAAATTTATATGTTTATATGCACATAGACTTTATGTGGTGCTTCTGCCTATTTACTTTGGAGGTAAGTCGCTTCACTGTTAGATATGTATATATCAACAAGGTAAACACAGAGCATACATTTACCATGCTACCAACCACTCCTTCCATTTTCCTGTGTCACATTTCACTCTTGCTTATATCGTTGAAGGTGGCAAATAAACGCTGAGCACAAAGAAATGTAGAATAAAGGGAAGAAACTATGTTCAAAGTATATACATATATATATATGTAAGACGATACCTGTGAGAGGTGAGATTGATATGGTCTATTAGTAGAGTCCATTTCCATTTGATAAATCAAAACTAACAAATTAATTGTGAAAAATAGTACTTTATCACTTACAGTAGACTGTTAAGCTGCAAAGAAAAATAAACATGAATTTATTCATATCATATATATATATATATATATATATGTATATCTACAAAGGCATATATTATTTCAAGTGACTCAACCATTAAAACTTGAAAGCATATACCTAACTGTACACTACCACACAATATTATGCACAAGCTATATAGCAGCATGAAGAAAATGGCGTTGATGAATATTTAAAATCCATCCAGCCACGTTTATCTTCCTTTTCTTTTCTATCTCTGCGCTATAGCTAACTCTTACGTCGTTTTGGAATTTTAGAATTAATATATATATATATATATATATATTAGATATTTAAACCGACTAACAGTGACTTTTTTTTTCCACGAGTTAAATGCACCACATCTCCATGTCATTTATATACTATACACAAACTTGTAATGAATTCGGGTGGCATGAGATTGTATGCTGTGGCCCAAGTGTAAATTCAAATCAGATATGAACGTGTATACTTGGTAATACATGCATTTTGATACAAATAGATGGCCAAGAGAATATACTTCCTCTATACATGATATTGCATCTATATATTATACATGTATATATGAATGTGTTCACACTTATGCACATAGAATCGCTGTGATCGTCACTCTCAGTATAAACCGCAAGCAAATATCCACCTATCCAATGTGAAATTACCAACAGCTACATACACGTTTCATTATACAAATCGATATATAACACTTGCAGTGCGATAAAGTACATATACAATTGAACAGGTTATCGATTAAATTTCTGGTTTGAAAATCTTTTCGTCACGTTAACGGCTACAATTAAACCATATATATATTTATATATTCCAATCCCATATAAACCATTCCCAATGCGATTATATTAACGTGTACAATCGATTGTTCATGTGGAGACTGGAGTGAATTCATAAATAATTGTCCACCACCACATAACCACAATGCATCTGCTATCTCCAGATAACGATATATATATATATATATATATATATATGTATAGGTATATGTACCAACTATATTGAAGATATTTGTGGGAGTGAAAGGGATGGATCGATTAATCCGCTTCGCGATTTATTCCATGGTGGTTAACCAGGCTTAATAATCTACCGTCGGATTCTGAAGTGAGCGAAGCATCACAAGTCAAGTAGATAAATATACTCACAGATCACTTAAATACTTGCACACACATATATATATATATGTCAGGACGGTATCTCAGTAGAGTTTATATACATATACGTATCTAATTGTAATGAAGAGTGTTTGCTGAGATATTACAACATTTAATCTATGGTTGCACGAGGGACCATCTTATATATTGGATATGCATATATATATATATATATATATTTGAGTTTTAGTAGTTAAAGTGTTCTCGGATCATTAGTGAGAAGAACATTTGTAATATTATATGGTTGAATTTACTTCTACTACTAAACTTCCACTTTATATATATTTATATATATTTATATATATATATGTATGTTCTCATCAGGATAATTAATCACGTTCACTTTGTGTAGAGTGATAGCGTGATGAAATATTGAAATGAATTTGTGGTGTAGAAATATAACATTCCGTTTGTCACATTAAAATTGTATAGAGAGTATATACAGTTATATTGTGGGTTTATCTGTTTTAAGCGTTGAAAATACGTTAATGTATATAAAGTGGACGTGCAATGTCCGCAGTATTGACAAATTGACAGCGCATATTGCCACTAAAGTCAAACTTGAATGCCAAATAGAACGTTTAAGTTTACCCATGTATAAAATTCATGGCACGAATTCTTTCTTGGCCCCCACAGATTCGCGTATATATAAATATATACATATATAATAGCGCTTGCGACTTTCGTTCTGTTATATTATTGGTTTTACATTCGAATTCACTTCATTTTTCTTTACATTCACTCAGTACACATATATATGTCAATTCTTTTTTATGTCACTGCTATTTTTAAAATCATTGACTCTTCATTGTATGCACATTGCATCGCTTTATGAAATGAAAACTGTGGCGAGCAGTAGACTCAACCAATATTCTTCATCACAGCAGTATATAATATACTAATATACATATGTACGGCTTGAAAATGATATGAATACCGTTCACAGCTACACCGGAATTTACTATATGTGATATATATGAAATGCAAAGTTGTTTTTTCAATTAAACACATTTTTACATTCTGACTACAACTCTTTTTTTGTATTGTAATAAACGAGCGAATGGTTTTTAGTGGAACGACTTATTGCTCGATATCTTGAGAAATTAAAAACTTTAATTGCATCAAACAATTTGTTTATATATTAATTGTAGTATATATAAATCATGATGACAAGTGTCTGATTTCGGAACGATTACAGTACTGCTTTCATCACAACGTAATGGAAAACGTGCAATCTGGCATGTAAAGAATTTTTATCAAAAGTGTGTACATAAAAGAAAAAATATTGCAGTGAAAAGAGTCATTCGTTTAATATCCCACTTATTTTTACCTCTTGAATCACACGCGCCCCCATTTATTTCACGGTTTCCTGCGACAACCTTTCTTTCTCCATATAATTTTCCTTTCTTCCCCTTTTTATTTTTTTTTTATACTTCTTCTTTCATTATTATTATATACTCACCAAGCCTTATGTAAAAGATACCTTTTATGAAATAGTAAGTGGGGTTGTATACTGTTGATTATTGTTCATTAGCAATGACCTGTGTCCTCAATGGATTCGTTATATATTAATTGGATCAAAAACCTGCAGTGCAACAATTAATTAAATTTAAATGTTATAAATATACATATTTTTTTTATGCAAAAGTAATAGGAGAGTGAAGAAACGAAAGATTATAATGAAATAATGAATTTGTCACGTCCGTTATATCTACATATATATTAATCATCAATTTTTTATAGACATGAACTTCATTTTACCATCGGCAATGTCATTGCACGATGAACATTTTCACGTCAACTGACACCATCCGTCCCCGTTGAGTCTGCCTTAATTCACTCCTCCATCATCCAATCATACTCTCATCCATCTTACGATTGATATATACGTCCTAAAGTAGGCTCAAAAGTCAAGACGACACTTTATTGAAGACATTAGTTCGCTTTAATGAATTCTATAAATCACACGCGTGGCTCATGTTCTTTCTCTCTTCCACTATTATACCATATACACATTTTTCCTTTTTACTCACGCTGTCTTTTTCCACTTACTTGAAGAATTTTCTACCCTTCCATCGACAAAATATATATTTTTCCACGTTATGCTGACGTATTTTCTATTTGCCACGGACAGCAATAAATTTGATCCTTCTCATTTTCCACCTAGCATTTTATTTCTCCCACTTTACATCTTGTGAGTTACTCATTGAGATATAATTTAGCTCAACCTAAAAATTCCATTACTCAAATATTTCCAGAAAATTGATATTGCTGCGGAAAATCGGAAGTGGGAGAAGTTTAATTTCGTATTCCTTTCGATTTTCTTTATTTTTTTCGATGAATTCTTGAAATATTTTTTTTTAACTTTGACATAATAACCACAGGCATGATTAATTCAATATCCGTAATTTGTTATTATTTTATAGGTGCATTAGAATTCATTAAACTCCATACCCGCATTATAGTCTATTCCTGGTGATGTGAATGCCAAGCCATTGATTGAATTCAAGATACTGAGCCCTAACCATTCATCAAACAGCGGCTACGTATTCATCGATATTCCAACGTTCTCTGTACTGTATATATGTATGTGTATAACATGTATAACATGTATATATATATATTCTACATGAGTAAAATGTACTAGGTACGCGAGAGTACATTTCCTTCAATGAAACTCCAGTGGAACGTGTCGAAAAGCCTGTCAGTTGGCGTGCAGACCACCGTAATGATGTTATAAAAATCTTTTCATATAGAAATATACAATCTGAAATCAGGTAAAATCAATAGTATCACATTGACAATTTTATTCGTTTCGCTTGTTGATATCAACTGTAAAAAAAAAACAAACAAATACACAATATTGCAAGGAGTGGAGAACATGTGCCAAATTTTAACGAACTACATGCAGTCGAATAAATACAAATAAGCTTATTAACATACTCACGTGTATTGTCTATAACATTTATTTCCAACGTCAGCGTATTTATATTTCAAACAGCATTAAAATCATGTGGTATTCAGAAGAGAACTATAATTCAATACAATTGACACAAGAGTACACAAAGTTTAATGCTTGATGGAGTGTCTTTCAGAAAAAACAAAAAGAGAAATATCAACATGTGACTGTAAATTCTAAATGCATATAAAATTACGAATAAATTAATATATAATAAATTCATTAGTAAAGTTAGTGACCTAGAAAATAAACTTACATTGTGAGGATTGATATAGTCAAACAATTTAGTATGTAAAGATTTTTTGTTGTTTGAGCACACGTTGTCGAATGAGCCATTAGCGCGTTATGCATATATATATATATATAT
>CAJUYH010006269.1:0-17163 GCA_910591685.1 Galerucella tenella | reverse complement strand
ATCTTTAGTGCTTTAGTGCTCTCGAGTAAACTCCACATCCTGAGCCTTCTTTCATTTTTGAACCATCTGCATATATGCGTATTCAATTTGCAGCATCTGGCTCTGTGTTCTGTTTTATTTGAATTTTGTAGGGTTTGTTAAACAAAAACCTGGGTTCAATTGCATCGTTGGCTGCCTGCAGCATAGGTAGCGCAGTGAGCGCTTACTGCCATAAGCTTAACCTCAATTGGCCCACTCCTACTTCGGGGTTTACACCAGCCGCGCGCAATCGTACCATGGCCATTAACGCAACCTCCTTGACGTACAGGTCCAGAGGGGTCAGACCAGTAATTAGTTCCATTGCTGCAGTTGGTGTTGTTCTCATGGCTCCTGTGATGTTTAAACAAGCCATTCGCTGTATATGATATAATTTTTGGATGGCCGTTGCTTGTATAACCTTCGATCCCCATGCAATTGCTCCCCCTTTTCCCACCTCTTACAATTTTCTCTAGTGTTTCTTCAAGACTCCTCATCTTCTCTAATTTCTTGTCATTCTTTTTCGCTTCCTGCTATTAGTACTACACCATCTTTAATAATCTGTGTCCAATGAACAGTTTTATATTCTTTTCTTTATAATGGTATACCTACATTGGATAAAATTGGGCTTAGTCCCCTCCTTGTCTCAATCCCTCCGAGTTATCACGTATCAAGGAATTCTTGTGTGTCTAGGATAGCTTTTATTATTTCACCACGATTTCTTTTCAAAGTCATAATTCTAATTTGAAAAAATTGCTATCAAACATATAAGTAAGAACTGAAGTAATATGGCCATAACAATAGAGTTCCTGTGGGCAAACGAATCGTACGTCTCTGACTTTTGTTAAATCCAATATCAATGAAGCCGCCATTCTCAACAATCACAAATTTGACAACCTCTACTTTGTAATTTGCAACAAGGTGCCTTCTCATTTTGTTTGTTTTACCTGTTAAGGCACTTTCGGCGGTAAAAATTACAGTTTAAAAGATAATTTATGGTTAGTGTTAGTCAACTTAAGGTTTGGATACTAATTGGGGTTATCGTATCTGGTGCTGTTGATGACCGTTCGAATGGTTTTTTAAAGATCTATGAAAAATGTTTTTGTCGCTATTCAAGATTGCGCCGGTTTTCTGACAGATCAGAAATTATACTACCTACTTATAATCGTAGAAACCTCCAGTTATTATTTATTTTTTGTAGTTTCTTTATAAACTATAACCCAGTGAATAAATAATTTTCACGTTCTGTGTATAAGATTAATTATTAGCTAATTCAATAACTAATAAAAATATTTTCCCGTAAATCGCTAGGAAATTTTGACATTCCAGTAAAATTTATTAAAGATAAAGTCAATATTTCCTATTCACCTTCTTACTATAAGGAATAGTATATTACATAACGTGTGCGGAAAGTGACATTTTTCACTTTCGCACTTCACTTTCGCACGAGTAATGTACAGTATTTTTCCTACGATCACGTGATAATTTCACCAAATAATGTGTAATCAACATCTGACATATTAATACACAAAATGTGTCAACATAATTGATTTCAAAATTAAAATTAAATTATATCCGTACACGGATATAGTATATTACATAACGTGTGTGAAAAATCACTTTCGCACTAGTAATGTACAGTATTTTTCCTACGGTCACGTGATAATTTCACCAAATAATGTGTAATCAATATCTGACATATTAAGACACAAAATGTTACAATTAAAGTCAACATAATTGATTTCAAAATTAACAATGACTATCAATAGTGACAAAAATTCAAGTAGTTTAACTATATAATATAGGTAGGGTATTACAATTATTAATTGGTTGAAAGTGAAATTATTATTTTTCATCATACTTCATACATACTTATCATGAATACCTTTCAAGATGATTATATTCTCCTACTATTATAACAGGTGATTTGGATTAGTTGGTACAACATCGGACTTCTGACGAAGAGTACGCGGTTTTGATCCTCGACCGCGTCCTAAATTTTTTTTAATCAAGAAAATGACAAAAATTTCACTTTTCAAATTTAGATGCTACATAGGTAAATCTAATTAAAAATTATATATTTGACAGCTTGCCAGTGGTCAATCTTAATAAAAATTCATTTGACAGCTTTGTTATCCGTACACGTACGGATAAGTTGTTTTTTTCCGTACGCGTATGAATAAAGGCCACTTTCCATAGATCTAGACAGTGCGATATATGTCACTTTCCTATGTGATCGTAGGAAAATTATATTTCCTTACAGTTGGTAGTGCTCTACAAAAATAGTATGTTTACCTCGTAGGAAAAGCCACTGTGCTGGACTCTCTATTGTGTGTTGTGTGGGAATATCCTGAATATCTTTTTATCCCATTTAAGATCCGTACAATTTTGCAATGGTATAGGAAACCTAAGATAAATATTTGCTGATCTTTAAAATTGTTTCAGTTGAATACTGGAGAGCTCCCTAGATTCATCTGTTTATGGGTAGCTTAAGTGTTTTCTAATTCTTAATTCTTCAAGGAAATCTAGTTCTTGTTTTTTATTACGAATATGTCGTACTTCTAGTTAAGTGTTGGATGTTAATCAATGTTTGGTGTGAAGTAGATCTTTTTTTCGCCTAATGAGATTTATCTGGCTTTTTCAATCGGTATGCTCGTAAGTGTATAATTTCAAAATTTCGACTTATTTGACCAATACCTATAGACAGCATTACATTCTGGACATTTGAGTTTATATATCTCCGATTATTTTAATGGTTATATTTTTGTATATATGTGTCCACCAGTAATCTGCTACAGTCCTAAACAGGAAAATATGATAACTATAGTGCTCAAATTATTACTAAAGTGGTTTGTATTAATACTATAATATAAATTAACTACTTTCATTTCATTATTTCCATTTTTAAAAACGTAAAATTTTTGTTTTGTTCAATAACTCCTCAATACGTATCAAATATATTATCTTTCCACATATTTTCAATTCCGTAAAACGTGTTTGGATAAAATTTATTCTCATTCTTACCTCCTTAAATCTAGATATCAAAACAGACACCGAAAAATCAACAAAACTTGCCTTCCAATCCCAATTATTACGATCTCGAACGTTAATGAAGTCATTTTCTAGTAAACAAAACTGGTTTGAGATTCTCGAAGTCAAGATTGCCTGCAGTACTATAAGAGAGGGAGATACAGTAGAGGTTTGGACTACCTGTTGTTGCTAGATATACATATTATAATAGTAGAAGATAGTCTCGGGTGACTAGTTAAATACTAAATATTTTTTAATATCGGGGATTGCAGCCAGTAGTACATTCGGTACATTTTTTCACCTTCTTCAGGCACTTGTGAAATAAATAAAGTAACGACAGCTATTATAGTTCCTAAATAACAATAAAAAACCTTGAAACTTTTTTAACTTTTAAAAAAATTAAAAATATGTCAAAATTTGATAGAAATTGGCACATACTAAACAAAAACGTGAAAGTTTCTTTTTTTCAACTTTGTATACATCCACTTTCATCAATAATCCTAATCACTCTACTAAACAGAAATAGTTATTTATATTATACTATAAAGGATGTAAGTAACATTATTTACTAGTCGAGAACGACAGCAAGGGCTGGCAATAAAGTTCGAGACTAGTAAATATACTTGGAGAGCGATTGCCCTTTTCTTCTCAAGGATCGTCTCCATTGACGCGCATTAATTCAAATTTTTGGATTCTGACAACCAATTTTTCTTGTTACATTTTCTTGGAGATTCCATTAATCAAGATGGTTAACAACATAACTACCATTTATTTAATGAACTAAATACATAATTTCCTGGCATCAATGGGCAAAAATGCAAAATATATTACAAATTTTACGGGACCGGCTTACACGCCGTTGCCGTCATTTTTCTACCTTTTTTTCTTCTGTCAGTGTCAAATCACGAATTACCACGCGCACCGATCGCGGCTCACTGTCGATAAGCGTCAATTCACCGCTGACGGAAATAAAATAACATTAAACGCGAAGGTTCCAAATGCGAACATATAACATAAAATTAAGTAATAATGTTTGGAGTCCGAACAATTCTTACACCTCGTCGAGTGTATAAGAACTTTTTCTCTTCCCCGCAGAACTTGTTCTTGAATTTTTGGAACTTTAGTTCTTTACGCCAGGTTATGTTTGAGCGACCAGGGGTCGCGACGCAAAAGATCTGACCGTTACGCGTTACGTTACGCTGCGTTATGTTACATTGCTTCGTTATGTGCCTTATGTGCCTTGCTTTTGTGTGCTTGTGCCTCCTTAGTCTCTCTCTCGTTTACGAAGCAGCGATTCATAATAATAAATATGCTCCTGCCCGGATTCGAACCCGGGCCGCCCGCGTGCAATGCGAGCATTCTACCACTGAACCACCGATGCTATATTGAAATTCTATGCAAAGCTGGTATTCGCAGTGCTGGTGATCTACTTGAATTTGTTGGGAGAAATTTTTACTATTATTTCCATAATTTTTTTTGCGCGATTAAGGGGTCTAGCTACTTTTCGAAATACAAGGTGTTGAAATTTTGAAAACTGGAATGTTTTAATTCGATAACTTTAAAATGGATGGATAAATTGATTTGACATTTGGCAGGTTGTTTTTAAATGTAAAAGGGCATATTTTGAAAGAAATTGTAGTTTGTGCAACTAGTGTGGATATGATGGCCATATCGCACGAGGACGAAGTTTGAGCACGACGCCATAGGCGGAGTGCTCAATCGTTCAAGTGCGATATGGACAATCCACACGAGTCGAACAGCATATTTTTTCTACGACCCACTTAAAAAAAATCTAGAAAATAAAAATTTCTATAAACTGTAATATAACTTCAAATTAAACATTTTACAATTCAATTTTATGTTTCCACTAATTTTGTGGTAAACGTACAGTTCTTGAATGTCCAATTTGTATAATGCTACGGTTTCATTTTTTAAATATACGATGCTGTTATTAGTAGATGTTGCCAGTCGGACTCCCTCATGAATTATTTAAAAATAACAATAAAAAAAATCTTCCTCAGTGGGAATTTAACCCGGGTCTACTGCGTGAGAGTCTGGTATGCTTACTACTCAACCACCAAAGAATATGCAAATCGTTTATCTATAACGTCAGATGTATTACATAATTTTTGCTTAAAAGGAACTAAAGTTCCTACCGTGTGTCCCGCGACACGTTCTACCTTTTATTAATTTCATTGGAATATTCCGCTCCTGTATTAAAAATCCCATATGAAGCGTGATCTTATCGCGATAAGATGCCGCTAACTATCGAAAAGATGCCGCTAACCATCGAAAAGATGCCGCTAACTATCGAAAAGATCCCGCTAGCTATCGAAAATTTCCCTGTAGGTCCGTAACTATAGTAACGAGTGTTAAAATTGCGCATTATTTGTCATTGTGACATATGCCAAATTTTAAAATTCGTTGAAATGTCGCGATTTGGACAATTTTCTTTAAGTTCTATTCAAGGAAAAGTGACCGCAAGTAAACCCAAAAATATAATACTTTTATTTCTTCTACTCGAGAAATATTCTACCGAATTACACTCGTACATCAAAATAAACCTGATATTTTTTATTCAAGCATGTTATCAGTAAAAACTGCATTCGGTTATTTTCATATTTTGTTAGAAGAGCCCTCCTCCTTCAGAGTCGAGCTCTTTCGCCAAAATATGAAAATAAACTCATGCAGCTATTAGACTATATCGGTAATTTTAATGCACTTGTGTAATTACTTCCGATTATTTTTTTCACTTGTCAAAATCTGACATTTTGGTGGTTTCAGCCAATAGCAATACATTATTCTAGCCAATCATTCGGTATTATACTGATAATTCTGCTTCCTCATCGATAATACCTTGTTTACATTGAAACTTAAAAATTTTACTTTGAATTTGTCATTATTGACACCAAAAATGGCTTCGAAGTTCATTGATAAATGAACACAAACCAATTCAGTGCCCACCCAAGAGAATATTGAACATTTAATACATTTAAATACATTTTAAATTGTTCAAAAAAATAATCTCCCCAAATACAACTCGCTCTTCAAATTTTATCACATAATTTTTTAATTTCATCACTCAAATTTGTTTATTTGAGGAAAAAACATTCAAACAAACCGAATTTAAATAAAATTCCTCGTACCAAGGGACTCGTGATTTTATCAATCGGTTTGTTTTCATATTTTTGCCAAATAAACAAGTTTTCGTGGAAAAGAAAAAATTATCGATAAAACTTGAAGCACTCGTGATAATTTTTGATAATTTTCGCATGAAATGATGGACAACTTTGACCAGTTTCTATAGCGTCATAAGCATTGCTACTTTATCATGTTATCAGCAACGTCAAGCTGACAGTGTATTATCAAAGAAAATTTGAAATTTTTGATTTCTATAACAGCCAAATGAATATAAAAGAATCAGCAAATACCACTGTTGCAGAAAAATCGAGGAAGAGGTATGAAGCAACGTATCAATCAAGAAAGAAATACTGCTTCTGCTTTTGTTAAACTTTTTCGAAAAATTTGATTTATTAAAGTTACCATCAAGCATATGGTGTGAATATTCCATGTTGAAGCCCACCCTTTTTATAGAGGAAAACAGATATTTTCAAGTACATATCCTAAACTTCGAGCATTTTTAAAAAGAATAAATAATGGATATAAACCCAGAAAATCTGATGTATTTTATAGGGAAGATGTAGATAAATTCCTGTTTGAAGCTCCGATGATAATCATTTAATGATGAAGGTCGTAATGATATTAGGAATCGCTGGAGTGTGCCGTTCTAGTGAACTCTGTGCATTGAAAATGGACAATGTCATAATTGTTACTATTCCTAATTAAAAAAATGGAATGGCACCTAAATTTGCAGTGACTAAACGTAACGATGAGAATGTTTAATATTTCAAAATAGTTCGAAATTACATATTGGTATAAGATCCCACGTGACTAATTTTAATCCTCGCTTCTTCAAGCGATATCAAAATTGGAAAGGTGCTTAAACCAGTCAAAATGCGTTATTTACAATATAGTAGGGACAAAAAAGAGAATCTACCCTTCAAAGATAGTCATTGTTAAAATAAAAATGGACAAATATAGGAAGATATTATAATGTAGATGCAAGGAACGTTTAGGTTAGGTTAAGTGTGTGCTGAGTGGGTCTATAAGGCTCTCCACTGCGACTCGCAAGAGTCTATTGTGGCCCACACGTATTCAGATTTCACCAAACAAATTCAGCTTCTTAACAAAGCCGATTAGTTTATTTGGTGAATGATATTTCAGGTCCGAGGGCGAGAGAGAGACCCTGCCAAACATAAGATACCTGATTCGAGCCGCGGCGGGGCAGGCACAAATAATATGCTCTGCTGTTTCATCATCTTCCAGACAAAGACGGCAAGTCGGATCTTCCTACAGTAAGTTTTAGCATATGATGATTCAGATGGCAGTGGTCTGTTAAAAAGCCTGTTAGACAACGTAGGTCTTGCCTGCTATAGTCTAACATTTGTTTGGAGACATTCTTCTAAGGATGTATGAAAGCCTTTGTATAAACCAATCCTGGTGAATTATGCCAGTCTAAAGCTCTTGTTGCTGTCCAGGTATTTAGTGTTTGTTTGGCAAAGCATACTGCGATGCCAATTGTAGGTTCTGGTCCGATAGAAACACGCGGCACACTCCCTTGCAAGAGTGTCTGCCTTCTCGTTTCCTTTCATGCCAGAGTGGCCAGGGATCTAGACCAGCAATACTTTATTGAGTTCTCCTATTGAGGAGAGTCTTTTTTGGCTGTCTAAAACCAATTTCCACGTTACACGGTGAGTGCTAAGTGCTCTCAAAGCCGCTTGGCTGTCCGAGGAAATTTGTATTGTTCTATGTATGAGATTGGCTTGCTCCTTGGCACACATGAAGCAATGGCGTAAATTTCCGCCTGAAATACGGTTGCATGGTATCATTGAGAGGTTGAAATTTCTGCCCTAGGTCTGTGCCCGTATACACCGGCGCCAGAGCCTGAGGGTGTTTTTGAGCCGTATGTGTACCAACAGCTGCTCTTGATAGTTCATCCTTACGGTGGACCCATTCATCTCTATTTTAAATTAGGACGGTATAAGACATATCGTAGTTTACTGTTGGAGGCATTATGTCAGAGGTCATTGCGCAATTCTGTATGTTGTCCATCTAGCTTCTCTTTCCAAAAATATATGGAGAGGAGGTAGGTCCAGAAGGATTTCCATGGCTGCTGACGGCGTGGAGCTGATAGCACCAGTAATTGCCAGATAAGTCTGTCTCTGTAAACCAGAGAGATTTCCTTGGGCCGTTCGCTGTAGAGCTTTTGGCCACCAGGCAATAGCTCCATACGTGACCATTGGTCTAACGATCATCACATATATCCAATAAATTTGTTTGGGTCCCAAGCTTTAAGATTTTCCAAAGATCCTGCGACATGTTCACAAGGATAGCCTGGCCTAATGGATAACTTTTTCCAAGTGAGCGTTCCAAGTAAGTTTCATATCTAGGATAATCCCCAAATATTTTACTTCCGCTGCAAATGGAATAACCTTACCATTGTAGGAAAGTGGTGGAAGATCCTCCAACTTTCTTTTCCTAGTGAAGGGAACTATTACAATTTTAACAGGGTTAACAGACATCTCTTCCCTCTGACACCAACTGTGGACATCGTCCAACGTCTTTTGGAGGATATTATATGCTACCCTTCCTGACTTGGTCCTTGCCAAGATGACAAGGTTGTCTGCATACTTTTGCAGTTCTACCCCTCTTCTTTCGAGAGCACTAAACAAGTTATCCATCAAGAGTGACCATAGTAGGGGAGATAGTACTCCATCTTGTGGGCAGCCCCTGGAAACCTTAAAGCTAATGGTCTCGTCCTGAAGAGATGTAGTGGCTGTCCTAAAGGAACGCTTAGCTGCTTTGGACAAATGTAAAGGAAAGTACACTGATGAATTTGCTGTAGAAATATCTTGAGTGTTGAAATAACGCTCAAGTTATTATAAAAAAAGATACCTCTTTAAAAGCAAGGTACCTATTATATCCTAAAACTCGAATGATATAAGTAATATCTGATTATACAAGTACAAGTTTTTATTTGACTTTTCAAAAAAGTTCCATGAAACTTTATGAAACATACTCTTAAAATTTAGAAATTTATCAGATGCTACGTAATATTCTTTTTTATATTAGTGTGACCGCAAGAGTTCCAACTCTATAATACAGAATACTATAGTCAGCAAGGTACATAAAGAATACCTAAAATGTTGGCCTTGAACGTATAAATGAAGTTATTAAGACATTAAGCGGCTCTGGCCACACTCGTTTGCCCGTCCGGTTCATATTATTTCATTTCTCGGCAAAATTACGGGAGCTACCTCTAATTTTGTAGATGTATTTATCATAAAAAAACTTTATCCTGCACCACTTTTAACAAAAGTTATAAATAAAAGTAACGTTATTGGGTTTTGATTTTATATTATATTTTTATATTTCTTATGGTTGAATTTTTTATGCTTGTCCAGTCTTGGTCTTGGTGTTGCTCAAATACTTGTAGTCTTGGCCTTGGTTTAGCATATTTAGTTGTGTTCTCGGTCTTGGTCTTGCTCAAATACAGATTTTCCTCATCACTAAACGAATCTGGGGTGTGATTTTCGAGTTCACACGAATATTATGCGTGTACGGTTATTTCCACATGAATTTTTTCGTATACGGTGCTAAATGTGTATTTTTCAACACCATTCGAATAAACGTTCGTACACGAAGAATTTAGCATCCGGGAACACCGCATAATCGTATGGCCTTGTCACTTGTGACATTTGAGAAGCAAAGAAAGTACCTTATCTATTTAGTTCTAATAGTTCTATGCAAAGAATATACCAACTACTGTATCAAGTGTAGTAAGTCTAAACTGGCTTTTGATATTATTTATTTAGCATTCTTCCTTTATTATTGTTTGTTGTTAAAAAATGGGAGATTCAAGTTCCAGTGCTGCTCTTGATAAAAAATGTGACAATATTTCTGAATATTCCTCAAAAGGTTCAATAAATGGGTCTATCTGCTAACTCTTCCGCTTCTTGTATAGCGTTAATGAAGTTTAAATGAATTAAATCATCAAAACCTGCCATATTTATAACTGATTATAGGGTCGATTAAGTGGTTAAAAATTAACGGTACGCCGTTATATTTGAAAAAGCTTCCGCTATTATAAATGTTTTAATCTATACCTAGTCAAGATTATGATTCAAATTTCAACATGTATGGTATCCAATAAAGAGTTTTCCGTTAATACTTTGAAGCTTAATATGCATACAGACTTGCAAAAATGGGTCAGAAGATTGTCTTATTTTTAACTGTGCATTAAAATTTAATATCTACCTATAGAACTCCTTATATCATTTATTATTCAAATTAATGACATACCAAACACAAATATTTTCATTCTAGGTTATGTAAATTTACACTTTCCGTACACGAAAACATTTATTCGAATGGAATAAACCCACTCGAAACAAGCCATACGAAAGTGTTCGTATACGATTACCGTTTGAGCATGTCGAAAATTAGGTTATTTACATTTCATACGAAAACGGCCCTTTTCGTATACGATTTACTCCCGAATGGTTTCGAAAATCGCACCACTGGTGCAGTAAAAGATTCATCCAAATCATGGCGCAGAAAACCTATAGCAACTTAAGACAAATTTTTAAATGTTTATTCCATGTTAGAGGTCCACATTTGAGCAGTAGAACAGTTACGTATTTTAGAAAACTACAGTAATGTCCCAATACTTATTCGATAAAACCACGCCTTCCAATCAATTTTCTGGGAAACACATTATTCAGGTATTGCCACACCACACGCGAATAGTGAGGTGGAGCACCATCTTGTTGCAGCTAAATATTGTCGTTTGGGATATTTTTATTGCCTGAAAGTTTCGAATAATGAAATTTCTACATTGGAATTTGATTGAAAATACTTACTTGGACCACTCGGACCATTGAACCACTCAGGTAGAATACTATTTTCCAATAAATCTAAACCATTTAAGATTCCCTCGATGAAGAAGTTTCCAATTATTTTGTCGCCCATTATTCCAGTCCACTCATTCAGGTTTTGTGGATATTGGGTGTGGGGTTCACGCATCCAAGGAGTATTGTTATGTGACCAGTATCTACAATTATGCCGATTTACGCTTCCATTGATAAAAAAAGTGTCCTCATCGCAAAATTTAACATTAATAAAAACATTTGGATCGTTTTGATTGTAATATTATGCCTGCCTGCCTTTTTTTTACTAATTTATTGACAATAGATCTTGTTTTAGGATTTCGGTTAGAAAATTCCTTAATTGTATCCTTTGGATTGTTGATATACCTGAAGAGACAACTAAATTATATTTTTAAATAAAATGACTATATTATCACCATATAACTGATAAAAGTTCTACAGCTCAGGTAAAAACCTTCTAGAAATACCACGATTATCCAAAACTATTACGATCTTCAAGCAATTGGAATCCCAAGGCGATCGTTAACAGGTACTTCAGTGACGAACCGAGAAAGGTGCAATAGGGATCGGTAAAAATTATTATTTCTTTAATAAAATACGGAAAGAGGTATTTGGGCTAGCTGTGCAACTTGAAGGGTCCAGGGGAACAACATGATAAGTGCCTAATATCTTAATTTTAAGGTTTTTTCATAATATCGTAGATCTAACTTGTCTCTACAAAATGTATATACTGTACAGGGGAATAAGCTGTTAATTCACATGATATATGCTTAGTAAATACGTACATACAGGGAAAGAACCTGATAAAGACCAGCCGTCCAGGGGAATAACTTGACAAGTCCATTTCATTGCTTAATATTTATTTGTATTTCGCGCTAAATCAGAATTGTACTTTAATTATTTTTTTGGCCCTCCTGTAAAATTAGCAAAATGGCGCTTATCATGTTTTTCCCCTGGACCCTTCACTTGTAATTGGTCTTTACCACATTTTTCTTTGAAGGGTAATTGTTTTAATTTTGTAATTCTCCATTTAACAATTTAATTGCGGGGTGCTTTTTTAGTTCATTTTTCCCGTCAACTTTCAAGTTGATTTTCTAATGAAGTGTCCCTATTTTTTTTAGATTTTTTTTTAACAATAAAACTTGCAAAAATGATTATCCAAGAAAACTTTACGGCTATATACAGGGTGTGGGATTTCCCAAGTACAGCAGCGGTTGTCCGAAGTCTATAACAGAACATGTTTTTATTCACTTATAATTACACGGGAGCTTTTTTTTGTCGAAGTAAACTTGACATGTATCAATAAGAATTTTGTTGCCTGACAATTTATCGAAAAAAACTGCCTCTAAAAAATGTATGAGTTCGTAGGACGAGTTTTTTTTGGAGTTGAATTTCCTAATGGCAACAAAATTCGAATTATAAATGTCAAGTTTACTTCGACTCATAGAGTGTAATTCGGTAAGACAATTTAATGAATATGTAGATCAATAAATAAAAAAATGAGATGTAAATTAGTTCATTTAATTTACCGGAAAAGTACTGAAATGTTTTTCTTATTTATTTGCACTGTTTTTACCGTGGGATAAAATTATACGCTCACTATGGCTAATTACTATTGATTTATTGAAGAAACACTTACACACTATAATAAACTTAATTTATATACACACTACTTAATGTCTACTAATTTATTTACACTCGGTATAATAATTGTCCTACTTTATCTTCAACACTATTTATATTCACTATCTGTTCACTCACTGCATGCTGAAACTGTTTACCGATCCACAGTATACTGAACAACTCCTGACTCACTCGAAAACCCGCGTATATATAGTCCTCCGCAACTCTAGAACTTTCTTGAATTCGCCGCTGCGAGAACAGTCTTGTACATTACCTGTTCTAGAAAGGTCGCATTCATAGTTTGCGACAGGACCGGCTTCTGAATCACTGAGTTCGTAACAGTACAATTATTGCTAAAACACAATAATTATTAATGAATTAAAACATAGCAAATTGTCGCCAAATTCATGTAGTTGAATTCACAGTATTGCGAGACTCGAAGACTCTTCAAATCGCGACATTAAACTTTTCTGAAAAGTTTGAGGAAAATTGACATAACGTCATCAAAAATTTGTTTACAATGCTGGTTGTCATGCTTTCAAAAGTTAGGTTCCGTTATTGTTGTTGGAAAAGTTAGAGCAAACTTTTTTTCGCTGACATAATGACAAAATCACACGACTAATGAATGAACTCGGCACCGGAGCGGGCATATACAGCAAGACGAGCAAATTTGAAGGGATCGTCTCGCTTGGCAAATACGCTTCTGTATTTCAAGCAGAGGTCTATGCAATACTTGCATGTGCAATGGCTAATAATATGAGAGCCTACAACAACAGGCAGATCAGGATCTACAGTGACTTAAAGCACTTCAGATTTATAGGGTGACATCTCGGCTAGTATGGGAATGCGGCGAAAAACTAAGAAGACTGGCGACTCGGAACAGTGTAACACTGGAGTGGGTCCCAGGTCATAAAGGAATCGCAGGCAATGAAAAAGCTGACGAACTCGCAAGAGTAGGATCGTCAACTCAGATGAACGGACCCGAACCTGCTGTGGGCATCCCCAGATGCTTAACGAGGTCATGGTTAAAAGGGTGGTTGAAAGAACAACACAATAAATACTGGAAGAACACGACCAGGCAAATACATGGGAAGAAATTCATAAAAGAACCATCAGAAAGAGTGGCGAAAGAACTGATCTCAATGAGCAGGAACAAACTACGCACCATAACGGGGCTACTTACGGGACATTTTCCCACAAAGGAGCACCTAAACAAAATAGGGCTGTACAACGGAGACCTTACATGCAGAAGATGCAAAAAGGATACCGAAACAGCTCTGCATATACTATTCAACTGTTAGTCGCTGGACCACAGAAGGCAGAAACTGTATGGTAGACCCCAAATGACTCCAGAAGACTTCTACAACCAACCAGCAAAGAACCTGTATGAGCTAATACAGGGAACGGAATGGCTGAATAGGTTGTAGTCAGAACACTAGGAGTATCCACAATAAGCCCAGGAGGCTGAGGTGGTACTGGCGAAGGGACAGCTCCAGGAAAAAAAATGGGATTTTTTATACATGAATTAAATTGTCACTCTACAGTAAATACAGGACACTATGGAGAGTAGATGACAATGTCATAACTTCTCAAAATGCAATTTTAACAAAGGTTAGTTTATTTCAATAAACATAGAACGTAAACACAAAATCTCACTCACATAAATGTGCTCAAGTATGGAATATTGTTTGAAGTATGGTGGAGTATACAAATAATTGGGCGGCAGATTAATGCTGTCACAAAACATTGTCAAAAACATAGGGACACTCGAAGTATTGTTTGATGACCGAAACAAGACATATTTTTAGTTCTCTCGGCAGTAAGAGAGCGTTTTGTTACAATTCGAAGATTGCAAACTCAGCTTCAAGAAGCAAGTAAACGTTCAGAATTGCTGCTGGAGGCCCAGCTTTAGCTCGAAATACCGTAGGGGAGGATGGTAACATGATGGGAACAGTCACGATTTTGATTGTACGGCAATGACAGGCGGATGCTACTATATCGACGTCCCAATTGACGGTATTCTCAGTAGTAATACCCCTAGGGTCTTGATAATACCGAGATAATTTTGTCATAGAGAATGCTGAAAGCGTGTTGCTTGATAATAGCCCAAGGCCGCAGGCCGAGGGCTATTATCTTTAAGCAACACGCTTGAAGGATTCTCTACGACAAAATTTTGAGTATTTATCAAGACCCGAGGAGTATTCGATAAGATAATTTTTTACTTTGTAGATATCAAAAAATTGATTGTCAATCTGACGCTTAATACTTTTCAATACAAACTTTATTAGTTTTAATCAAAAATGATTCATTTTTATTTAAAACTACAGTTGTGAAAAGTACAATTGGTAAATTAATTGAATCGTTAGATGCAATACCAAATCTTTCCGACATTTTTAATCCAGTTGTCAGTTTGACGTTTAATTAATTTTTAATAAAACATAAACACCAAACTGAAAACACCACATGTAGAGTATTATCGCTGTAATACAGCGGTGATTGGATAAAATTTTACACATGACTTGAAATTAAGTAATTTGATTGGTTACTATATCCAGTAAAAAATTATCAGTGCAATTTTGCAAATACCACAAGGTTTGTTGGAGGATCAGTACCTATTGGTTTGGGAAGGTATTTATTTGGACTCACTTATTTTTACAAGGGAAACTTTTGGAATAGTGTTAAGGTTGGTTGATAGTTCTTAATGTTATTATATTTATTATCAGATTTATATATTGGTGTGATGTAGGAGGGTTTCTCAGAGTTTTTAAATTTTTGACTCTCTTATATAGTTATTAGCTTCTATTTTGTAAATACATTTTTAGGGTGTGTTGTAACTCAGCAGGTTAACCCACTGATCACTGGACCGAACTATGTTCAACTACTATTCAGCAGTTGAGCCTTTTTGCGTTGTAACACAATTTGTCGATCAAGGGTTACGTAACCAATGGATTTCACTTGACATTTCAACCTTTCGTTTCCGTTAATCAGGGCTATTCTGTAAGTAAAGTGGTTATCGCAGTTGTTAACCATAGCAACTCTGCTAACAACTTTCGATAATGACTTTAGTAACCACTTGCGAAATTTTGGTATTCTCTAATACACGGTTGGCAACTGTTGTTATGATAACAACCTTCAAGACCCAAACGTGAAAATGGACGTGACAGCGCCGCAAAATAGTTGTAATGTGCGCAAAATAGGTCTAGTCGTTTCTTTGCTTTGACAGAGTAAATAATTATAAACTTTAAATATCTTTGTGATTGTTTATTTTTTCGGTTTAGCTAAATTGAAATATATAGTTTACGATCAAAATCCTTTTGAAAAACGAATTAAAATAATTTAAAGACAAAATGAATGAAATTTGTAGCTGTATTGAAAAGGTATGTTGGATTCTTATTAAGACACGTACAGTAGGATTTATAAAGAGTGACCAGAAATTATAATTCTCTATAACAGAGAAAATTACCTAAAATGGTCAACTAAAGTTCTTCTTGTTCTACTACCTAAAGCTAAAATGTTCACATTTTCTTGTCTCTGAATTGGGTCTGGAATGTTTATATTCTCTTCATCATCCGGGCCAGTGGCCCTAAATCATCCATGTGTATTAGCTTTGATACATATATTGTGCAAAGCAGCACATGCATATAGAATATAGAATAAATAAAAACATTCCAATAAGTGTCTGACGCAAGTAGTTTTCGTTAACAACTCCTCTGGAGCAGTTGCCAGTGAACCACTTCTTATAGCCACTTGTCATTATGCATAGCAACTCTTATAGCGACTTCACTTCAATAGTGAATACCAATTCCGCGTTTAGCAACTGACCTTGAACATAACGACAATTTACAGTTGCTATCCATAACAACTTTGCTTAGTGAATAGCCCTGAATGTTATTTTTATTATACCTGCATCATATTCGCTGATAAAAACACGCAAAAGCATGCTTAAAAGGCCGATTAAAGCACATGTGCTCTATAAAGTCACCTTTGTAACAATAAAAAATATTATACTGTCAACATTTTGTGAAAACTGTCAATTCAAACCTTCAAAAATAAAAAGGTATCGTCAGGTGCTGTTACGAAAAATTTGCGTAGTTCCTCTTCTGTAAACACCCAAGACTTTTTAGGCTCATGTCCTTTGTTTGTGCTTTTCATAAAAGCATGTAGTTTATGAAAATAAGCAATGTTCACCCCGTGTTTGATTCGCAGCATCGTTTGCAGTTTGGAGTCAATGCACCACAATGATGACGACTTGTAAAGACTTGACTATAATGAAACTTCGTTAAATGATTGCTATTTTCAATGATAAATTGCTAACTACTTTTTTTTATTCTTATACTCAAGCATTAACGTTTCATTGATCACCGTCTGGTTGGTTGTGACCATCCATTTCGTAAATTTTTCGTATTCCTTTAGATACGCTTTCTTGGATTTCTCGGGGATTAACCTCCCTTCAGCTTGTTCGGTTAACAATCTAATCACAGATGAC